>CAIGQV010018314.1:585350-626004 GCA_903798115.1 Danio jaintianensis | reverse complement strand
AACTAGCCTAGAGCACCATCCACTGTTAAAAACTAGCCTAGATTGCCATCTGCTGTTAAAAACTAGCTTAAAGCGCTGTTAGACATTAGCCTACTAGAGTGCCATGTATTATTAGAAACTAGCCTAGAGCTGCTTCTGCTTTTATAAACTAGCTTAGAGTGATGTCTGTTGTTATAAACTATCCAAGTGCACCATCAGATGTTAAAAACTAACCTAGAGCGTTGTCTGCTGTTAAAAACTAGCCTGTTGCGGCGTATGCTGTTATAAACTAGCTTAAAGCGCCATCTACTGTTAAACACTACCCTACTAGAGCGCCATCTGTTGTTATAAACTAGCTTAGAGCGGCGTCTGTTGTTATAAACTAGCCTAGAGTGCCATCTGCTGTTAAAAAATTGCCTAGAGCATCATCTGCTGTTAAAAACTAGCCTAGAGCGCCATCTAAAGCCTAGAGCGCCATCTGCAATGAATTTAAAATTTGCAGAATCGACGCAGAATCAATTTCTCGAAAAAATATTTTGCCACAGCTCAATTTATTTTTCTTGGTATTTGTGTATACTTCAAAAATGTTCTAAATTATTTTATTTTGTTCAGAATTTTTAAGGATTTGGCATTGGTATCGTAAAAAAACAAAACAAGACTCAACCCTGCTTAACACAACCTAAATCACATTTTAGAGTTATTAGTTATCAGTTGGCATTTCTGTGTGGAGTTTGCATGTTCTCCCCTTGTTCGCGTGGGTTTCCTCCGGGTGCTCCGGTTTCCCCCACAAGTCCAAAGACGTGCGGTATAGGGGAATTGGGTAGGTTAAATTGTCCGTAGTGTATGTGTGTGAATGAGTGTGTATGGATGTTTCCCAGTGATGTGTTGCAGCTGGAAGGGCATCCGCTGCGTAAAACATACGCTGGATAAGTTGGCAGTTAATTCCGCTGTGGCGAGCCCTGATTAATAAAGGGACTAAGCGGAAAAGAAAATGAATGAATGAATGAATGAGTTATCGGTAGCTCTAAATAACTAATAATTTAAGTTTTCAGAACAGAACAAGGAATAATAATAGTAAGTAAAAACAAAAATTATAGTGACATTATAGTGACAAACAATATTTGTTATAAACGTCAAGCCTAAACGAATTTATTTGAAGAAAAGTTGAAACAAGTGAAATGTGAAATATAAATACTTGCATCTCCAAGCATTTTTAGCTTGATTTACATTAATTGCATTAAAAAAGTTGCTTTATACGTTGCTATAGTTGACGTTTGTCCTGTAAAATATGGGACTAAAACTATGGTACTGTAAAATATGTTGTCGGTTCCTGTATAATTGTATAATAATATTATAATCACACTTCAGTATTAGGCAGTGTTGTGTTTGGTCTCTTTGGGCTATGGTTGAGTTTTCAAAGTTGGAGTGTCACGTTACCGGGAGGTATTGCAGACGGGACAAGAGGTAGGATCCATGTGCATTTAATGGTGAGTTGTCATACAAAAACAGGACATCGTGCAAAAACAGGACATCCAGGTACAAAAAGTAACAAAATAACAAATAAACAAAACAACAAACTATGACCAGAAACTATGACTTAAACATGAGCTAAACATACCATCAATACCAACATAAACCAGACAACATACTAACAATCAACGACTGAGCCAAGACTAGACGGGTGCAGGGTGTATAAATAGTCCAAACAATGAGTAGTGATCGGATGCAGCTGTGTGTGTGATGAGTGGAAGTGGAAACCGGGTGTGTGTGGCGGAATGATGGGAATTGTAGTTTGTGATGATTTGTAGTTCACCAGCGATCTCTGAAGTCCTTGATCGCTGGTGAACATGACATGGAGTATACATAATACAACGTTGCTAAAGTTGACCTCTGTCCTGTAAAATATGGTACTATGGCACTAAAACTATGGTACTGTAAAATAACATACTTAACCACGCCCCTTCAACTGTCAGTTTTGACAACAAACAGAAATGGTGAGGAGGAGGAGTCTGTTAGGTTGTAATACCTCTCCCCAAACCCTTTTCTTGATCTTTTGAATGAAATGCCTACTTTACTACATCCAATCAGCTCGCAGTATAAAAAACAAGCCACGCCAACTGTTTACTCATTTAATATTCCATTTCTCTGGGAACTGCGTCACAATACGTAAAAAAAATAAAAAAGCCGTCACAACTTCCGGTTCATGTGGACTTTAAAGATCAAAGATAATTCTGCAATGTAATTCAAAATATGGTTTCTTTAAAAGCAAATATGTTCAGTTTTACCTCTGTTGCATCATAAAGTTGTTTTGAGTGTAGATCTGGGAAAGACTTCATTAGATTGACCCATATTCCCGCTTTTAGGGGCAGACGTGATCAGCTTCGATGGCCAGGGAGTGATTTCCTATCGCTTCAGACAGAAGAAGATGAAGATCTTGAAGGATGTGATATCACTGAAGTTTAAGACCTCTAAAGGAGACGGCGTTCTGCTGCACGGAGAGGGACAACAGGGCGATTATATCACGCTAGAGCTGCGACGAGCCAAACTTCAGCTGCAGATCAATCTGGGTAAAATGTTTTTTAACTATTTATATATACAGTTGAAGTCAGAATAAGGTCCTGTTAATTTTTTTCTTTTTCAAATATTTCCCAAATTATGTTTAACGGAGCAAGGAATTTTTCACAGTATTTCCTATAATATTTTTTCTTCTGGGGAAAGTCTTATTTGTTTCATTTCGGCTAGAATAAAAGCAGTTTTTAATTTTTTTAAAATCATTTTAAGGTCAGTATTATTAGCCCCCTCAAGCAATATTTTGTTTCAATTGTCTACAGAACAAACCATCATTATACAATGACTTTCCTAATTACCCTAACTTACCTAGTTAACCTAATTAGGTTAATATTATTAGCCCCCTTAAGCAATATTTTACTTTTAAATGCATGAATGAAAGTCTATGGGGCGAAAGGTGCAATTTGATCATGTCTTAAGTCTTATATTACATCTTGTTAAAATGGTACTCAAAAAAAAAGCTCTTTGGTTGAATATGATTTAATCGTGGGCTGTGGTTCCACAGGATTATGCTACATTATCTTAACAGCACTGGATGATGCAACATAGTCAAGTCAAGTCAAGTTTATTTGGCTCAAGTCAACATAGGCTCATTCTGAAAACATAGCCCTATATACATTTCTGGAGATCACGAATTATGTATCCAGAAGTACGTATGGCTGCATTTTGTCTTTAAAACAAACGCTACGGGGCGGTATGACGCCGTTCCTTTTCGCGCTTACCAGCTGACCGCGTACCTCTGTATGGACGGCTTTTCCGCTGTTACCAGTTTGTCCAGAAGCTCGCCAATGTACATGTACAATGTACAATGTACATGTACATTGAGACGCAAAGAGGAGAACGATTCCAGAAAGCGGGTAAGACAAAAACAGAATCCAAAAAATTAAATAAACAAGTAAATAACAGGGTGAGAATGTGGTAAAATCTGAAAACGTGGTAAAAATCAGGCGAGGGCTTTTCTTTTTCTGGACTGCTTTTTCAAACTGTCTGTTGGGTTTAGGGAAGTGGGTGGGCGCTGTTCAATCGGTGCTTTTGAAAACACTATTGGTTGGGTTTAGGGAAGGGGGTGGGTGGGGGAATCGGTCGGTCGGTCGGTCGGTCGGTCAGTCAGTCGACAGCAGCCTCTGGTGGATTTACGTGAGAACAGCAGGCGGGAATGGGACTCGCAAGAGAAATTTGAGATCTCAAAAAGCTTACACAGAGGCCTCTGGTGGATTTGCTAAAACAAAAAGTGCAAAAAAAAACATACCACCTGGGACGTATTTGGCGCTTTCCAGAAATGTATAAAAGGGTACGTTTTCAGAAAGAGCCTGGGTTGGGATGATGTTCAAAGCTGCTTAAAATATTTGTGTTCATTTAACATAAACAGATGATGTTGATTAAACATGATTTAAATATTTCTATTTAACTTGAATAAAATGTTTTTTGTTGAACTTTAAGTATTGATGTTAAATGAACACAAATAGTTGTTATTTTTATTCAGTCATAATAGTTTGACTGAGCTACTTGATTGAAACATTTACTTTAGTTAACAGAGCAAGGTATTTTTCACAGTATTTCCTATAATATTTTTTCTTCTGGAGAAAGTCTTATTTGTTTTAATTTGGCTAGAATAAAAGCAGTTTAATTTTTTTAAACTATTTTAAGGTCAATATTATTAAGCAATATTTTGTTTGACTGTCTAAAGAACAAACCATCGTTATGCAATGACTTGCCTAATTACCATATCTTGCCTATTTAACCTAGCTAAGCCTTTAAATGTCACTTTAAGCTGAATACTAGTATCCTGATGAATATTTAGTCAAATATTATGTACTGTCATCATGGCAAAGATAAAAGAAATGAGTTCTTAGAAATTAGTTATTAAAACTGTTATGTTTAGATATTAGTTGAAAAAAATCTTCTCTCTGTTAAACAAATTGGGGGAAAAACATACAAGGGGGGCTAATAATTCAGGAGGGCTAATAATTCTGACTTCAACTGTAATAATATAATAATACTATAATACACATTTTTTTAAATGTAGGGCTTCTTTAAAGAAATGTATATTTTCTTTCGGATGCAATAAATTGATCAGAAGCGACAGTAAGAACAACAAAATGCTGTTCAAATACTGAAACGTTCTATCAATCAAGAATAGAATCCTGAAAAAAATTATCCCGGTTTCCACTAACATATGACCTGTTTGATTGATCTGACCTGTTTCACTAATGGCGTTTGATGCTTGTATCTATTTCAGGCAGTAATCAGTACGGCTCCATTCAGGGTCACACATTGGCGTCAAGTGGGAGTCTGCTGGATGACGACCACTGGCACTCAGTTCTGATCGAGCGCTACAGACGCAGCATCAACTTCACACTCGACCAGCACACACAGAGCTTCCGCACCAATGGAGAGTTTGACCACCTGGACCTGGATTATGAAGTAAATGACAGATTTATAGCCATTGATGGAATTATTCATTATTAAATTGGACCTATTATGCAAAAAATCCCTTTTATAAGAGGTTTAAACACAGTTGTGTGGCAACAGTCTGTGAATGTAGCCAGCCTACAATGGTAAAAATGAATTCATTCTATTTTTAATAATCACACTTTATAACACTTTGATTGACATTCTCCCATTGTATGTGTCATCAGAGGGGGAAAGACAATCTCTCCCTCATTAGCATAGGAGGTTAGTCCTGTTTTTGAATCTGCCACTATGCTGACACATAGGCATTTGTAGCTCAGCCCTCTTTTGAGAAGAGCACAATCTCATTTGAATTTAAAGTGACAGTCACCAAAACGGTACAATTTGGATCACAGTCTAAAAGGGTCAGTTCTAAAACATTATTTGTGTGGTATTTTGAGCTGAAACTTCACATACACACTCTAGGGACACAAAAGACTTATTTTACCTCTTGTAAAATGGGGCATAATAGGTCCCCTTTAAATATTGATTGGGAGTTAAACATTTATATTCTCAAAGAAGTAATTGTGCGGTATTATTTAATTTTTTGCAACAAAGTATGAGACGCAAGCTTTTTTCATGACTTTTTGTCTTGTTATCCAGTACAGATATTTAAACATTCCTATAGATTTATTTTGCAGCACTGGAGAAGCAAAATACAAAATATTCAGTCTTGTTTTCTGTACAAAAAAATGTTTTAATTAATCTTCAAATTTAAACTTAAAGCTTATAGCTAACGGACATAAAAAAATCTGCAAATAGCAATTGATAGTATTATTAATCACTACTATGGTTTGGTAATATGGATAAATATTTATATTCTCAAAGAAATAATTGTGCTGCATTTAATTTTGGGCAACAAAGAATGAGATGCAAGCTGCTCTTTTTCATGGAAAACTAAAAAAGTATTGCAAATATTTTTCTTTTAATCCAGTACAGATTTTAAAACATTCTTTAAGATACATTTTCAGCACTGGAGAAGCAGAATACAGTATATTCAGTCTTGTTTTCTGTACAAAAATAAATATATTATTTAGTCTAAAAATTTAAGCTAAGCCTCATAATTAACTGACTTTGCGCTTAAAGCAAGAAAGAAATCTGCCAATGGGTTTTATTAAAACAAAAAAAAATGTTTTTTACATAATAAATTTTATAAACATAATAATTTTTATTAACTTATTGGCAGATTAATTGGAATTTAACTTAATTTTGATTTGTATTTTAATTTGTAATTTTTTTAGCTTCTCAAGTAATTGCATCTTGATTTAAGGATGTGAGAAAATTGCATGTGTATCAGTATATTGTATTTGTGCATTAGCTCTTAAAGCGACAGTAACCTAATAATGTCTTGAGTGAACATAAAACAATTTAAACTATAGACTAAAACTCAAACATTACTAAAATATAGCTAAAACTCAAAAGAAAGACTGATGCAATGTCAAGATTTTGGCTTAAACTGTCCCTCTAATATCACAGAAAAGACAACAGCACCATTATGTATTTGCATATTATGTAATAATTTCTCAGATTCTCTCTCACGTTTCATTTCTGCCTCTCCACTGATTTCTTTTATTTTTGCCATGATGACAGTGCATAATATTTTACTAGATATTTTTCAAGATACTAGTATTCAGCTTAAAGTGACATTTAAAGTTAGGGTAATTAGACAAGTCATTGTATAACGATGGTTTGTTCTGTAGACAATCGAAAAAGATATTGCTTAAGAGGGTTAATAATATTGACCTTAAAATGATTTTTAAAAAAATTAACTGCTTTTATTCTAGCCGAAATAAAACAAATAAGACTTTCTCCAGAAGAAAAAATATTGCAGGAAATACTGTGAAAAATTCCTTGCTCTGTTAAACATAATTTGAGAAATATTTAAAAAAAATAATCAAAAGAGGGCGAATAATCTTCAACTGTATATGATTTTGTTCACCGGGTGGCATTTATTCAAAGAGAGAGAGAGAGCATGGATAAGATTAATGTTTGCCTGTCAGCATTTATGGATGGTAAATGTTTCCATCACTTTCACTTTATTTCGGCGTCTGTTCCCAGATTACATTTGGAGGGATGCCAGTGTCGGCCAAGTCCAGCTCAGGAGGCCGAGAAAACTACATCGGCTGCATGGAGGCCATTCATTACAACGGGGACAACATCACTAACCTCGCACGCAGGAGAAAAGTAGACACCTCCAGCTTCGTACGTGCCAAATTTACAAGTCTATTTTTATCACTGCTGAGCTCTCCAGTGCCTTGTGGAGATTATTCAGTCGCTGTATTGAGGACTGCTGTGGTTGGGTATCACGTCAGTCTAAAATTGTGATCCTCAACCTTTTTAATTACGAGACCTATTATTGTTATTTACACAATATTTACAAGCTTGATATGATGATGCAGGTTAAAACATGTTAGATACTTCTGCTGTAACTGGCAAATAGGTTTATTTTGAACTTTTTGTTAATTTTTTTTATATTTATTACATAAACTGCTGTGAGCTGTAATTGTATTATTAATTGTAATATTGTAATTATTATTAAAATATATTTTAATTAATAGAATTTAATTGAAATGTCCTTGAGATTATAGCATTCTATTTTCTGTGTCCAGAAATCTCACTTTTAAAAAATATACAGTTTTTGAGAGCAAATTTAGAAATAGAAGTAGAGTATTTTCAAGATGTTTTATCTTATTATGAAATCATTTTAAAACCCAACCCCATTGAGAACCACTCTTAAAGATTCAATTTCTTTTAATTATAATCAACAACAACATCATTGGTTTTCTTATTGCACATTTTAGGCGTTCTGTTGCTTCAGTGACTGTTCTAATTGGATTCTTTGCATTGTTTACAGTAATCTCAGCTCCCGAAGGTTTGCTTTTATATCTCATATTAAATATTCAGTAGATACAAATTCCTGTCCCTTCTCCAGTCTCAATCATAAACTCAGATTTCCTTCCTTTTCCCACAATGCTTTGTGTGCGTGAGGATGACAGACAGACTTAAATGCCTCGTTTCCACTGAGTGGTACGGTATGGTACGGTACAGTATGGTATGGTCAGCTTTATCAAGTCAAGTCAATTCATGTTTATTTATATAGCACTTTTCACAATGTAGACTGTGTCAAAGCAGCTTAACATAGTTCTAGTAAAGTCCAGATTTCAGAGTTGAAGTTCAGTTTAGTTTAGTTCAGTGTGGTCTAAATTTCACTGCTGAAAGTTCAAACACTGTAGAGCAAATCCACCGAAGCACAGCTCCACAAGTCCCGATCCGAGCAAGCCAGTGGCGACAGTGGCGAGGAAAAAAAACTTCACCAATTGACGAAGTGATGGGAAAAAAAACCTCCAGAGAAACTAGGCTCTGTTAGGCACGACCATTCATCTGGCCAAACTTCCTGTTCAGAGCTGCAGTCTAGGCGCTGGAGGCTGAAGAAGCTGGACGTCCATCGTGGAGAAGCTGCAGGTGTGAGTAGGGCACCGGCAGGCAGTCAGGTTGGCCCGCAGGATCAATGTGGGGACTCGTTTATCACGGTGGTCATTCAGGAATCAGTCTCATGCACTCCATTCCTCCATGACGACCACAGCATCAGCTTGGGATACGACCTGGTCCAGGATTATGGATACCTTGGGATCATCTCTTCACAGGTCTTGGATCGCATCAATGGCGCTGCATAGTCTCTAGGGACCTCGGAATGAGTATCCCCAGGAGGAAATAGAGAATAATGAAAATAATTAGCTTTATCAGGCTTGTGTCTCCACTGCTAAGTGGTACCCTTTTGATAGGTTGTGGTGTAGGACAGAAAGTTGTAATCAACGTCATTCTCGTTTGAAGTTCACATATTGTATGAGAAGCACTTCTTACTAATTATTAAAAATGGTGCTTCCTGTTTTTTCATTCTCCTGGCTTGTGCACGCGCTAGTGACATTTCTCTGTAAACCAATAGGGTTCATTTGCGCGTCTAGCTCCACATTTTGGTACCGTTTTGTTGTGCTAGGTATCCTTTGGAAAGGGTACCCAAAAAGTGATACTGTATGGTTCGCTTTTTGGTATCTTTTGACAGTGGAAATGGACATAAAAGCGTACCGACCCATACCGTACCGTACCATACCACTCAGTGGAAATGGGCCAAAAGTGAGAAGTGCTGTCTGTGTGTGTTCTGTGATTATGCACAATAACTAATAATAAGTTGCGGTTGTTATCCAAACTCCCTTTCCGTGCTGGAAAAACCAGGGCATGTCAGTTTAAAGTGATTAAATGAAGTTGCCTGCCAATTTTTGCTAGCAACTAACTTAACATAGTGTGGATCAGCTAGAAAGCTTAAGCTGGTTTTAGCTGGATTTTCCGGTACGGTCTTGACGTAAACTATCCAGGTTTCCTGAATAAAGCCTCCTAAATGAATTTGCCCTCAGAAATGTGTTTTGATCATTCCTATAGTGCTGTGTGTTCAATTATTTAAGGGAACAGTTCACATAAAACTGAAACAAATCCACTGTTAATTTACTCATGCTTAGACCGTACAAGACATATAGGTAATTTTTTTTGTTCAGTATAAATTAAAAATTTTAATACATTTTTTACCTAAATTGTAGTCTCAAGAAATGCAAGTCAATGGCTTTGAGAGTTTAAAAAAACATAAAAACTGCTTTCAATGTAAACCATTGGTTAGTATTACTATTTATTAATTTAATTCTTGGGGCGTCGCGGTGGCGCAGTGGGTAGCGCAATCACCTCACAGCAAGAAGGTTGCTGGTTCGAGCCTCGGCTGGGTCAGTTGGCATTTCTGTGTCGAGTTTGCATGTTCTCCCCGTGTTCGCGTGGGTTTCCTCTGGGTGCTCCGGTTTCCCCCACAAGTCCAAAGACATGCTCTATAGGTGAGTTGGGTAAGCCAAAATTGTCCGTAGTGTATGGGTGTTTCCCAGTGATGGGTTGCAGCTGGAAGGGCATCCGCTGCGTAAAACATATGCTGAATAAGTTGGCGGTTCATTCCTGTGGCGACCCCTGATTAATACAGGGACTAAGCCGAAAAGAAAATGAATTAATTAATTTAATTCTTTAATAATTTTGAAAACTCACAGTAAATCCTGTAACATTGCGATTAACTGTTATGTACTGTAAATGCATGTTTATATAGACAATACATATTTATTTATATATGCAGGTAAGGTATGTTGTATTCCTTTCGTTTAAAGTGTGTGCTGCACACTATTGTGAAAAAAGACCTAAAGCTTAATTCACAAAATTAAACCCCAAATCATATCGCAATATCAGTCAGAAAAATTGCACAACCCTTTTTGATTTTTTTAAAGGAGCTTTATGTAGTTTTGTGAAAAATGTATGACTCTGAGGTAATTTTCCAGGTGCAGGTTTAGAAAATTAAATAAGAGAATCAAATTTACCTGTAACAACACAAAAAAACTAATTGAATTAATTGAATTATATGAATGAATGAATTAATACAAGCACAACTAAACAAATGCAAAATACACAGATGCTTGTTCATGTTGGTTGCCATAAAACTGCATAAAGAGTCAATTTTTATTTCCTGTTTGTTTTTCAGATACAAAACTTGGTGGAATGAATACCTTAAGTGTGATCTAGGCGCAAAGTCTAAGTGCATGGTGCAAAAGTAGGGCGTCTCTGAATCATCTTTGCTATTTTAATGATGGAAAAATACACTCTGCGTCTAACAGGGTTGTGCTTATTCTCTTAATGAGTTCTGGGTGTGTTTTGAGCATAACGTGCATTAATCAATCAGAGTCTCATCTCCCATTCCCTTTAAGAGTCAGTTGCGTCGCGCCATGGAGCATTTGCTATTTACATGGCAGACTTTGTAAGTGGAAAAACTGAACATTTCACTAGTGAGAAAACAGTTAAACAGAGCATCTGCAGCGAGGATAAAGAACAAGCCTCCTCCGTTCAGCCTCTTTACTTTCTCTTTACTTTACTTTTACTCTTTACTTTACTCCTTTACTTTCGTGGAGTAAGGAAACGGTGGAAACTCACTCCACTGAAGACATCCATCAGCCTACATATTTAATTTTGTTTGTTAAGCGCAAAGATTTGTTTCAAAACTATTTCTAAATTCAGTTTTAATTTCCAGCAAACGCATAAATGAACAATAATAACGAAGTGTGGTCAAAAAACTGAGTTATATCCAAACACACAAGCTATGCCCCATATGCTGATGCAGACGTCTCCAAAACCCAACAGGTGGACAAATCTTAAGTTGTTTTTATTCAAACAAATATAAATATGCATATTATAAATAATACTGCTAATAATGATAACATTATACAAATGCAAATGATCATGAATGAACTTAAAAAAGCCCCCCGACATGAAGAAGTCATGGAGGTAGTGGTTTTTATATTTATGTAGAAAATAATAATTTTTGTAAAATTGTAATCCTTTAATTCTTTTCATATGTAAAGATATTTGTGTATTGCTTACATCCTGTGTATTAAGCAATGTTTGGACCTGCATCAGCGCACAACTAATGCACTCTGCGCTGGACTTTAGACCAGCTTTTAGTTTGTCAATGGCGTGGTCTATTTCAGTTCCTCAAAATAGCAATGTGCCAACAATGCGCCTTAACAGACCTTCTTTTTAGACCAGCACACTCATGAGTCCAATAAGAGGTGCAAATGGATTTGCTAATTTAACAACGTGGCACAAAACATGAAAATTAGGGTTGCGCTGGTCTGTAAATAGCAAACAAATTGGGCCATACACATCTTGCGCCTTATTGCACCGGGTGTATGATAGGGCCCTTAGTTTTGAACATTTTTAGGTCATTAAAAAAAACCTGATAATCGTGATATGAAATTTTCATACACTGTAAAAAAATTCCACACAATTCCTTCATGTTGTCTCAACACAAATAGATTAAGTTAACTTAACTAATTTAAGTGGATTGAACATAAAACAGTTAAGTTGTCTCAAAAAAAATCTGAAGAATTGAGTTGTTTCAACTTATTTGAAATAAGTAGTTTAAACAAGCAGCAAAATAATTTAAAAAATAAATTATAAATAAAATAAACTGTTACATCTCTAATATATAATATATTTAGTTTCTATATGTTTTTGTTTACTCTCTAACTACCAATATCCATTGACTTGCATTATATGTAAAAAATTTTGAATCCAAAAATGTTCTATTGGAGTAAAAAAATAAAAACACCTTTATTTTGAATGCCCTAAGGGTGAGTTTCAATTTTACTTTGGTGAACTTTCCCTTTAATTGTGACAGTCATTCAAACTATTATTTTTCCCATATGCTTTTTTATTCCTCTTTCCAGCATAACCTGACATTTTCCTGCACGGAGTCCCAAACGTTCCCTGCCTTCTTTAACTCCACCAGCTCCTTGCAGCTTCCGGGTCGAACTGATGCAGATACAGTGTCGGTCAGGCTTCAGTTTCGGACGTGGAACCCCAGCGGCCTGCTGTTCTTCACTCCGCTCATGCCTGGAGGGGTGGAGGTCAGTCTGGTGGAGGGTAAAGTTACAGTCCACATCTACGTCACTCTGGGCAAGAACACCCGGGTGGACATATCCTCAGGTAACAATACACCCCCAATTCTCTCACTTTCTGGACTATCTTTCATTTTAGCTTGTACTTTTACTATACATTCCGCTTTTACGGTATTATTCCATTATTCAGTTAAGTGTTAGGTTAATTGTCTATTGTTATTTAATCCAGATTTTTTATTAAAATTATTCATTCACTCATTCATTTTCCTTCGGCTTAGTCCCTTTATTCATCAGGGGTCGCCACAGCGGAATGAACCGTCAACTTATCCAGCATATGTTTTACACATCGGATGCCCTTCCAGCTGCAATCCAGTACTGGGAAACATCCATACACACTCATTCACACACATACACTACAGCCAATTTAGTCTATTCAATTCACCTATATAGTGCATGTCTTTGGACTGTGGGGGAAACCGGAGCACCCGGAGGAAACCCACACCAACAAGTGGAGAACATGCAAACTCCACACAGAAATGCCAACTGACCCAGCCGGGACTCGAACCACCGACCTTCTTGCTGTGAGGCGACAGTGCTAACCCCTAAGCCACCGTGTCGCCCCTAATTAAAATTAATTAGTCTGAAAAATATTATGCCAAAACAATCATCATACCTAACTTTTTTGGCAACTATTCAAAACACCTTAGTGACCCCATAGCAACACTTTGGCACTGTCCTAGAAACTGTATAACAACATGATTGCAACCTATTTAAGATATTAAAAATTTTACTCCATTTATTTCACTTTATTTTAATACTTTTACTGTATTATTCTATTATTTCATTAATTGTTAGGTTAATTGTTTACTATTAGGATTTTTTAAAGGATTTTTATGATTTTTTATGATTTTTTTCCTGATTAATTTTATTCAAATTAATCTAAATAATATATAATTTTAGTGAAATTAATCTAAAAAGCTAATTTAAAAAATTGTTAAATCCTAACAGATTTTCATACCTTATACCTCAAGCAACATTTTTGGCAACCATTCAAAATACCCTAGCGACCCCATAGCAACACTTTAGCACTGTCCTAGAAACTGCATAACAACATGATGGCAAGCACTTTAAGCCACCTAGCAACATATTAAAGATTTACCACTGTAGATGTATAATTGCTCTAGAAATCACAGTGGATTTAAAACTGTAGCATCCCTGTAGCAACACCCTGGCAACCATTCAGAAAGCATTACTACTCATAAATTATTGTTCTTCTTTAAACCCTAAGAATATTGTCACATCTCTAAAGCAACAACCTAGCAACTATTTAGAGCACCTTGACATCTGCATAGGAACATGGTAACCAGAACCACATAGCAACACTTAAAACTTTAAAACATTTAAAACTTCTTGTCATCCCTGTAGCAACACCCTAGCAACCATTCAGAAAGCATTCCTACTCATAAATATTGTTTTTCTTTAAACACTAAGAATATTCTGACATCTCTATAGCAACAACCTAGCAACTATTTAGAACACCTTGGCATTTGCATAGGAACATGGTAACCAGAACCACATAGCAACACATAGATTAAAAACTTCTTGTCATCCCTGTAGCAACACCCTAGCAACCATTTAGAACACTATAGCATCCACATAACACCTTGACAACAACCCAGAATACATTAGCAACTGCATAGCAACATGATAACATCTAACCAGAACAACATAGCAACATTTTGTACAACAACATTATAAAATTATACCTCCGTTTCATCCCTGTAGCAACACCCTAGCAACCATCCAGACAACATGCCTGCTAATAAATGCTTGTTGTTTAAACACTAGAAAACAACATATTTCAAATACATTGGCCTCCATGTACATTAGCAACACCATGGCAACCATTTAAAAAAAAGTTTAAAAATTGTATAGCAACATGTTAACATATAACCAGAATCACATAGCAACACATAAAATAAAAACTTCTTGTCATCTCTGTAGCAACACCCTAGCAACCATTCAGAAAAAATGCTTTCTCATAAATTATGTTTTTTTAAACTCTACGAACACTCTCGCATTACTATAGCAACAACCTAGCAACTATTACAACACCTTGGCTTCCGCATAGCAACACCACGGCAACCATCCAGAAACTGCATAGCAACATAAACATTGTAGCATCTAACCTTTTGTCATACCTGTAGCAACACCCTAGCAACCATTTAGAACACTATAGCATCCACATAGCACCTTGATAACAACCTAGAACACATTAACAACAGCATAGCAACAGAACAACATAGCAACATGTTTATACAACATTAGCAAAATGGTATCGCCTTTTTGGGCTGCACAGTGGCACAGTGGGTAGCACTGTCACCTCACAGCAAGAAGGTCGCTGGTTCGAGCCTCAGCTGGGTCAGTTGCCGTTTCTGTGTGGAGTTTGCATGTTCTCCCCGTGTTCGCGTGGGTTTCCTCCGGGTGCTTCAGTTTCCCCCACAAGTCCAAAAGACATGCGCTATAGGTGAATTGGGTAGGCTAAATTGTCCGTAGTGTATGTGTGTGAATGAGTGTGCATGGATGTTTCCCAGTGATGGGTTGCAGCTGGAAGGGCATCCGCTGTGTAAAACATATGCTGGATAAGTTGGCGGTTCATTCCGCTGTGGCGACCCCAGATTAATAAAGGGACTAAGCCGAAAAGAAAATGAATGAATGAATGTATCGCCTTTTCATCTCTGTAGCAACACCCTAGCAACCATCCAGACAACATGCCTACTCATAAATGCTTGTTCTTTAAATACTAAGAACATTCTCACTTCACTATGGAAACAACCTGCTTAGAACACATTGGCCTCCGCATAGCAACCATTTAAAAAAAAACTAAAAACTGCATAGCAACATGTTACATATAACCAAAACCACATAGCAACACTTAAAATTAAAACTTCTTCTCATCTTTGTAGGAACACCCTAGCAACCACTCAGACAACATGCTTCCTGTTAAATGATGGTTCTTTAAACACTAAGAATACTCTTGCATTACTATAGCAACAAACTAGCAACTATTATAACATCTTGGCCTTCGCATAGCAACACCATTGTAACCATCCAGAAAACCCTAGAAACTGCATAGCAACATTAACATGGTAGCATCTAACCAGAACCACATAGCAACACATAAAATTAAAACCTCTTGTCATCTCTGTAGCAACACCCTAGCAACCATTTAGAACATTATAGCATCCACATAGCCCCTTGACAACAACCTAGAACACATTAACAACAGCATAGCAACAGAACAACATAGCAACATGTTTATACAACATTAGCAAAATGGTATCGCCTTTTCATCTCTGTAGCAACACCCTAGCAACCATCCAGACAACATGCCTACTCATAAATTCAATTCAATTCAATTCATCTTTATTTCTATAGCGCTTTTACAATGTAGATTGTGTCAAAGCAGCTTCACATAGAAGATTATAGTGAATTGGAACGGTGTCTGTTCAGTTTTTAGAGTTTAAGTTCAGTTCAGTGTGGTTTAATTTTCACTGCTGAGAGTCCAAACACTGAAGAGCAAATCCATCGATGCGCAGCTCTACAGGTCCCGAACCATGCAAGCCAGTGGCGACAGCGGCGAGGAACGAACTTCACCAATTTGCGAAAGTGAAGGAAAAAAAAAACCTCGAGAGAAACCAGGCTCAGTAGGGCACGACCATTTCTCCTATGGCCAAGCGTCTTGTGCAGAGCTGCAGTCTAGGCGCCGGAGGCTGGTGAACGCTGGACGACAGAGAAGACTCGTCTTTCACTGGGGTCCCACTGGAATCAGTCCTTTTCTCTCCACTCCTCCATGACCACCACAGCAGCTCCTCAGGATACGGCCTGGTCTTGGATTATGGAAACCTTGGGGTCATCTCTTCACAGGTCTTGGTTTGCATTAGTGGCACTGCATAGTCTCTGGGGGCCTCGGGATGAGTATCCCCAGGTGGAAATAGAGAATAAAGAGAATAATTAGCGTAGCTGCTGTTCATAGTGTATATAAACGAGATGCAAAAACCTGCGTGGAGCAGATTCATGCATCATACCGTTATGCAATGCATTGAGTGTATGCTTTACTAAAAAGATAGGTCTTTAATCTAGTTTTGAACTGAGAGAGTGTGTCTGAGCCTCGGACATTATCAGGAAGGCTATTCCAGAGTTTAGGAGCCATAAATGAAAAGGCTCGACCACCTTTACTTGACTTTGCTATTCTAGGTACTACCAGCAGCCCTGAGTTTTGAGATCTTAAAGAGCGGGTTGGATTGTAGCGAGACAGAAGGTCGGTTAGAAAAACAGGTGCTAGATTATTTAAAGCTTTATAGGTAAGAAGCAATATTTTATAATCAATACGGAACTTAACAGGCAGCCAGTGTAAGGAAGATAAAATTGGGGTGATATGATCATATTTTCTAGACCTGGTAAGAACTCTGGCAGCTGCATTTTGTACTAACTGAAGTTTATTAATAGAGGATGCTGGGCAACCAACGAACAGAGCATTACAGTAATCCAGCCTAGAAGTCATGAAAGCATGAACTAGTTTTTCTGCATCTGAGATGGATAGCATACTTCGTAACTTAGCGATATTTCTCAGATGAAAGAAGGCTGTTTTTGTGACATGGGAGATATGATTTTCAAAGGTTAAATTGCTGTCTAGTATAACACCCAGATCTTTTACAGTAGAGCTAAAGCTAACTTTGTGTCCCTCTAATTGCAGGTCGAGTTGTGAGATCTGCTGCGTACAGGATTTAGGCCCAATAAGTAATAATTCTGTTTTGTCTGAATTTAAGAGAAGGAAATTGTTGGTCATCCAGTCTTTAACATCTTTAATACATTCAGTTAGCTTAGACAGTTCAGACGTCTCATCAGGTTTTGTTGAAATATATAATTGAGTATCATCTGCATAGCAGTGAAAGCTGATCCCGTGTCTTCTTATAATGTCCCCCAGGGGTAGCATGTATATTGTAAACAGCAAAGGGCCTAAAACTGATCCTTGAGGCACCCCATACTGTACTGGCTTGACCTGAGAAAGCTGTCCATTTATATTAACAAACTGGTAACGGTCAGTTAAGTATGACTTAAACCATTGTAGAGCCTGTCCCCGGACACCTGTAGAATTTAAGCGATCTATGAGGATATTGTGGTCGATGGTGTCAAATGCAGCACTGAGATCAAGTAAAACTAATAATGAGATGCACCCTTGGTCAGCAGCTAAGAGTAAATCGTTGATTATTTTCACTAATGCGGTTTCTGTACTGTGATGAGGCCTGAAACCTGACTGGCCTGAAACCTGACAAACTAAATGCTTGTTCTTTAAATACTAAGAACATTCTCACTTCACTATGGAAACAACCTGCTTAGAACACATTGGCCTCCGCATAGCAACCATTTTAAAAGAAACTAAAAACTGCATAGAAACATGTTACATATAACCAAAACCACATAGCAACACTTAAAATTAAAACTTCTTCTCATCTCTGTAGCAACACCCTAGTAACCGCTCAGACAACATGATTCCTGGTAAATTATGGTTCTTTAAACACTAAGAATACTCTCGCATTACTATAGCAACAAACTAGCAACTATTATAACATCTTGGCCTTCGCATAGCAACACCATTGCAACCAACCAGAAAACCCTAGAAACTGCATAGCAACATTAACATGGTAGCATCTAACTAGAACCACATAGCAACACATAAAATTAAAACCTCTTGTCATCTCTGTAGCAACACCCTAGAAACCATTTAGAACATTATAGCATCCACATAGCCCCTTGACAACAACCTAGAACACATTAACAACAGCATAGCAACAGAACAACATAGCTACATGTTTATACAAGCAAAATTGTATCCCCTTTTCATCTCTGTAGCAATACCCTAGCAACCATCCAGACAACATGCCTACTCATAAATGCTTGTTCTTTAAATACTACGAACATTCTCACTTCACTATGGAAACAATCTATTTAGAACACATTGACCTCCGCATAGCAACACTATGGCAACCATTTAAAAAACCTAAAAACTGCATAGCAACATGTTACATATAACCAGAACCACATAGCAACACTTAAAATTAAAACTTCTTGTCATCTCTGTAGCAACACCCTAGCAACCACTCAGACAACATGCTTCCTCGTAAATGATGGTTCTTCAAACACTAAGAACACTCTCACATTACTATAGCAACAAACTAGCTACTATTATAACATCTTGGCCTTCGCATAGCAACACCATTGCAACCATCCAGAAAACCCTAGAAACTGCATAGCAACATAAACATGGTAGCATCTAACCAGAACCACATAGCAACACATAAAATTAAAACCTCTTGTCATCTCTGTAGCAGCACCCTAGCAACCATTTATAATATTTTATCCCCTTTTCATCTCTGTAGCAATACCCTAGCAATCATTCAGACAACATGCATAAATGCTTGTTCTTTAAACGCTAAGAACATTCTCGTTTCACTATGGAAATAACCTATTATTATAGAACACATTAGCCTTTGCATAGCAACACCATGGCAACCACTCAAAAAAAAACTAAAAACTGCATAGCAACCACTTAAAATAAAATTTTCTTGTCATCTCTGTAGGAACAGCCTAGCAACCATTTAGAACAGCATAGCATCCACATACCTTGGCAATGACCCAGAACACATTAGCAACTTCATAACATTTCAACACATCAAAACTATACCTCCTTTCATCCCTGTAGCAACACCCTAGCAACCATTCAGAAACTGCATAGGCATAAACTGACGTTTACTCATGCAGGTTAACCATTTGTCTGTGCAGGTTCTGGTCTTAATGATGGACAGTGGCACAGCGTTCATTTTCTGGCACTGGAGAGCATTGCCATGTTGACCATTAATGGAGACGAGATGTCCACAGTGAGAGCTGCTCTGCCCATGCAGATCAGGACTGGAGGAGATTATTTTTTCGGAGGTAAGTAAACCATCGTCATTGTTTTTGCATGGTAATCATTTTAAAACAGTTGAAGACAAAAATAATAACCCTCCTGTAAAATTTTTATCGTTTTCCAAATATTTCCCAAGTGCTGTTTAAAGGAGAGTTCACCCAAAAATGAAGATTTTATGTTAATTTACTCACCCATTTTATTTCTTCAGTAGAACATTAAAGAAGATTTTTAGCTGAAGTTCTTGGTTATTCATGTAATGTCAGTGAATGGTATTAAATAAAAATAAACACATTCAAACAAGTCCAAATCAATAACGTGGTTCCTGATGACCACTAAGGTCTTGTGAAGTGAAACTATTGATCCGTGTAAAAAATTGGACATTATTTACTATATTTTTTGCTTTAATCCACAGCCTGGTCAAACAGATCTCGGCGTATGTGCGACTGTAGTTCGATGTAGTCCGGGAGGTGGACGCGAGGTCAGGTGATGCAGTTTGTTGATAGCAGTTGATCAATATTGGTGATTGGGTCACCAGTCCTTCACATTCATCATCAAAAGCAACTGAAATACTGATTCATCTGACCACAGTACATCCCAGATGCCTTTGAGCCCAGAGAAGTCGATGGCGCTTCTGGACACTGTTAACATAGGGCTTCTTTTTGGCACAGTACAGTTTTCACTGGCATTTGTGGGTGTAACTACGTATTGTGGTACTTGACAAAGGTTTGCTAAAGTAGTCCTGAGCCCATGTGGTGATATGGCTTATAGACGAATGAGGATTCTTGATGCAGTGCCCCCTGAGGGATCGGAGATCACGGTTGTTCAGCTTAGGCTTGTGCCCTTGTTCTTAACACACTGAAATTCCTCCAGATTCCTTGAATCTTTTAATTATGTTATGTACTGTTGAAGGTAAAATATCCAAGTGTCTTCCTATCTTTCTTTGAGGAACATTGTTTTTAAACGTTTCAATAATTTTCTCATGTATTTGTTGACAAACTGGCGATCCTCGGCCCATCTTTGCTCCTAAAGGACTAGACCTTTCTTGGATGCTGCTTTTGTGCCAAATCATAATTACAATCACCTGTTGACAACACCTGTTTCAAATCACATCATTTTTTTAACCAATCTACCTGATTACTAGCCCTAAAATGCTCCTGTCCCAATTTGCAGGTCTGAATGACAGGAAAGGATGTATATTTACAAATTAAATGAAGTTGACCAGATAAAACCGGAATTATTTTGTGTTCATATTGTCTGCAATGAAATACAAGTCAAAGTAAATTTGGAAATCACTACTTTCTTTTTTTATTTGCGTTTTCCATACTGTCCCATTCTGATTTGGGGTTGCACATTCTACAACTGAACCTGCTCCGAGATTTCAGGTTTTTCTTATCTCCATGTGCAGGATACTTCCCGCGGACCGATCTTTCACCATCACAGCGCTCATTTCAGGGCTGCATGCAGCTCATTCATGTGGACGACCAGTCTATGGACCTGCAATCTGTGGAGCAAGGCATTCTGGGTAGCTTCGAGAACGTCAGCCTGGATATGTGCGCCATCATAGACAGGTAATTCATTCTCAATATAGACTGATAGAGAGGCCAGATGTAAATTTGCATACAACTACTCAAAAAATTTGACAAATTTACGCATATTCTCCTTTGCAAAAGTCAACAAGCGCTCTCCTCACAGCTTTGCTTTTCATATGGTAATGTCACATCCCTTCATGATAAAGTCAAGCCCCTGCGCGTATCCATATTCATGCATGAACCGGCATGCACAAATGACTGCGCAAACTAATGCAGAACAGATGCTTGCCTTTGATCAAAGCCGCTGCTGTATTTTGATTGTCATTTTTGCTCAGTCTCTGTAAAAAAAAACACTGTTCCTTGAGTCAGGGTCCTTGATTGCTTTATTAGAGGGAACTTTCAGAGCTGTGAAGCGGCTTATGTAAGCTACATCTGACTGACTTCAGCAGGAGTTCCTCAAAGCTCTGTCACGTGTCCTGCCCCGTTTGATCAGGAACATGCAGGATCAGGGGAACCTCTCCACTGATCTGATACTCCTGCAGACAGGATTTAAGGACTGCCAAAATGAAGCTTTACAGACTTACAAAGAACAGATTATCAAGCAGGGCAATGAGTCAGTGTAGTTCTTCTCAACTGGTATTGCATCAGAAAAAGTGGCAACTCAAAATAGTCACGGGTAATGTGTAACAATATATTATATTTAATGCAAAGAAATATATTATTTGAAATAGAATGTAATAAATTACTTTGAATACATCAATTAGTACAGAATATTTTCTATAGGATGCTATGATAAGATATTTATGCATATACGTTAGTTAAGTCAGTACCAGAGAAGCACATCACAAAAGAGAAGAAAGATTATGACAGCTTCTGTTTAATTTGACATTTAATCTCTCTAATCTCTGTGTCTTAAGGTGTGTCCCTAACCACTGTGAACATGGAGGCAAGTGTTCTCAAACTGAAGACACATTTAAGTGTGCCTGTGAGGGCACTGGATACTCTGGCGCCACCTGCCACAACTGTAAGCATCTCGAATCATGTAACACACATTTACTTATTCATTCATTCATTCATTTTCCTTCAGTTAAGTCCCTTATTTATCAGGGGTCGCCACAATGGAATGAACCGCCAACTATTCCTGCATATGTTTTATGCAGCGGATGCCCTTCCAACCACAACCCAGTTCTGGGAGAACATTCAAACTCCACACAGAAACGCCAACTGGCTCAGCCGGGACTCGAACCAGCGACCTTCTTGTTGTGAGGCGACAGTGCTAACCACTGAGCCACCGTGCTGCCCTATGTGGAAAATATTGGAATAACAAAACTTTACTATTTACAATTACTCTGCTTTGCTGAATTAATAGCATATATGGTCATGCACTAAACTCTTGAGTGATTTTTTCTTAAGCATATGCACTTGTCTTGATACATGTTTTTAGTTGAAACATTCTGCAAAATGTTGAAAATTCAACTCTGCAGTTTTAACAGAGTGACTTTTATTGACATTTTAGTAGTTTGAAATAATATAATAACTTCTTCGGTAATGTTAGATTGTGTAATACATGTTTCCGTAGCTCGAATTTACGTATTTATTTAAATTACATCAAATTACACAAGTTTTTAGTGTTTTGAGGGATATTTAGTGTATTCTTACCTAAAGTAACCTCTGGTTAGCCATTTTACAGGTTACTGTAGGTCAAATTATACAAACTAAGTGTCTAATTTAACTTTACTTTTAGGCTATAGATACAAACACCTATACGAGTCTTGTTGTTAACACTTACAACGTCTATCGGTGCTCTAGATCTGCTGGTACGATTATACATTCACAATGGTATGAACCATTTTAGGGGTGGTTGAATGTATATTTATTGTGTAATGTATATTTCTCACTATTAAAGTGCTGACCCCCCATTCCATCTTGTTTTAACGTCCTTCAAGTGGGATCAAGCATAAATTAGGGGAGTCAATCCCCCCCAAACCCCCCTGTAATTCACACCCTGCTGGAAGTTTGTTCATTCATTCATTTTCCTTTGGCTTAGTCTCTATTTCAGAGGTCGCCACAGCGGAATGAACCGCCAACTATTCCTGCATATGTTTTACACAGCGGATTCCCTTTCAGCCGCAACCCAGTACTGGGAAACACCCATACACTCTCACATTCACACACACTTATACACTATGGCCAATTTTGTTTACCCAATTCGCTTATATGTCTTTGGACTGTGGGGGGAAACCGGAGCACCCAGAGGAAACCCACGCCAACACGGGAGAACATGCAAATTCCACACAGAAATGCCAACTGGCCCAGCAACTTTCTTGCTGTGAGGTGACAGTGCTAACCACTGAGCCACTGTGCCGCCTTTTGGAATGTTGTATACAACCAATTCAGATCAATAACTGCCATACAGTGTTATAAAGAAATAATCTGATGCCTTATATTTTGTAGTCAACACCGTCAATACCTTTTTTGAATTTAAATTTGAATCTTTACGTAATAGATTGTTTTGTTTGGATTTGTCATGTGCAAGATTTTTTTTGTTTGTGCATTATTTATTTAGCTGACTGGCGTGGTGGGTTTTCTTGCTGCAGGGGCAGTTTTGATGCTTACTCTGTGTGTTTCTGCAGCTGTGTACGAGCAGTCCTGCGAGGAGTACAAACACTTGGGCCGAAGCTCGGACACATACTGGATCGATCCGGATGGCAGCGGATCCCTGGAGCCGTTCAGAGTCACCTGCAACATGAGGGGTCAGAAACAACAAACACTTACAAATTCACTAATGTAGATACAAAATTAGCAGGTAGACAGTCTCCATTAATACTGTTAGACCTAAGTAAAAAAACTGGTAACACTTTACAAAGCATGAATTTGGATTTTAATAATGCGTTAGTAAATGTTGAAGGATGATTAATAAATGTTGTACAAGTAATATTAGTAAAATAATATAAGTAATATTATTAGTTCATGATAGTAAATACATTACCTATTGAAACTTTATTGTAAAGTGTGATCAAAAATGTATAAATGTCAAGTCAAGTCAAGTTTATTTATATAGCGCTTTTCACAATGTAGATTGTGTCAAAGCAGCTTAACATAGTTCTAGTAAAGTCCAGATTTCAATGCTTATTATTTGATTTATATCTTCCATTATTTATCTATATTCTGTTATTTTGTATCTTGTGTTATTTGTTTGTGGTATTGCTTGCATGTTTTTTGTATTCTGTTATTTTATTAATGACTTTTATTCATAGTAATTGTTCTATAGACTGTAATATAGTTACATTTATTAGTTGTAATAGACTGATTGTCATGTGTCTGTTCTGTGTTGTGATCATGTGCTCCTTTGTTCTGTTTCCCGCCGTTTCCTAATGTTCATCAGTTTCACCTGTGTTCCTCTCCTGTGTGTCATTAGCCCGTGTGTATTTATACCCCTTAGTTTGTTTCCTTCATTGTCCGGTATTGTACGTCATGTCATGTTGTCTTCACCCCATGATCGTCATCCCTGTGAGTCGTCTTCCTGAGTGTCCCAGTTCTGTTTGTAAATAAATCTACGTGTTTTGATAACTCCCGTGTTTCATGCCTTCATGCTGGAGGCAGACGAGACACTGATATCAACATATTTCTCCATGTATTTTTGAAAATGGTATCAAATTAATTTTTGTACACTCTGAAAAATTGGGTTGTCAGTACCCATTGTTGGGCCAAATATAAACAAACCCAACATTGGATTAATGTTCTAATTGAATTTAAATGACACTTTTTAACCCAATGGTTGTGTTTGTCCATATTTGACCCAATGTTGAGGTTTTTTTTTTACCTAGCATCTTCTAGAGTGCACACTATATATTATATACAATTTATATATGACATAACATAGTTTATATAAAAAGTAAATTAAAAAATGTGTACACACATTTGTTTTTGTGAATTGTGGGGACATTGCATAGGTTGCCATTGTTTTTATACTGTACAAACTGTATTTTCTATCACCCTAGTCAACCCTATCCCCAAACGCAGGACAATGTCTGCATTTTTACTTTATTAAAAAACAAAACAAAACAAAATTCTTTATGATTTAGATGCCTTTTGAAAAATGGAGACATGGGCAATGTCCTCATAATTCACCTTTATCTTGTAACACCTGTGTCATACCCATGTTAATATACAAATCTGTGTCCTAATAGGTAACATAACACACACACACACACACACACACACACACACACACACACACACACTCACCAGCAACTTTATTAGGTACACCTTACTAGTACTGGATTGGACCCCATTTTGCCTTCACCACCATTACACCACCACCAGCAGCCTGAACCGTTGATACAAGGCAGGATGTCTCCATGCTTTCATGATGTTGATGCCAAATTCTGACCCTACCATCTGAATGTCGCAGCAGAGACTCATCAGATCAGGCAACGTTTTTCCAATCTTCTATTGTCCAATTTTGGTGAGCCTGTGCGAATTTTAGCCTTAGTTTCCTGTTCTTAGCTGACATGAGTGGCACTTGGTGTGGTCTTCTGCTGCTGTAGCCCATTCGCCTCAAGGTTGGACGTGCTGTGCATTCAGAGATGCTCTTCTGCATACCTCAGTTGTAACGAGTGGTTATTTGAGTTACTGTTGCCTTTCTATCAACTCGAACCAGTCTGGCCATTCTCCTCTGACCTCTGGCATCAACAAGGCATTTGCACCCACAGAACTGCCGCTCACTGGATATTTTCTCTTTTTCGGACCATTCTCTGTAAACCCTAGAGATGGTTGTGCGTGAAAATCCCAGTAGATCAGCAGTCTGGCACCAACAACCATGCCACGTTCAAAGTCACTTAAATCGCCTTTCCTCCCCATTCTGATGCTCGGTTTGAACTGCAGCAGATCGTCTTGACCATGTCTACATGCCTAAATGCATTGAGTTGCTGCCATGTGATTGGCTGATTAGAAATTTGCATTAACGAGCAGTTAGACAGGTGTACCTAATAAAGTGGCCGGTGAGTGCATATAGACACAAAAAGTATATATTAAGAGTTCAGATGCAAAAACCTCTAAACGCCATCTATAATTTTCATTTTTCTTAGGCTCTTGTATGTATGTTCAGTAATTTCACTTATTTGGTGATGAATAGGTTATTTTCATTGCCTTTAAAGTAAAATAGAACAGAACATAACTAGGAACATAACTAGGAAAACAGAACATAACTAGGAGGTTGAGAGAAATGCTCATTTTAAAAGAAAATTATAGATGGCGTTTAGAGGCTTTTGCATCTGAACTCTTCATATAATACAAATATGTTTTAAACATTTAAAAGAAAAAAAGTATATCAGCGACAACATGAGAAGCACGAACATGACAAGTTCAGTTAATATATTCATATCATGTGCTAATATATTCATTGTCATAACAATGAATGCATTAACACATAATCTCCCACATTTACACATCAGTGACCTCTTTGGTACCAACAAAAATGACTAAGCACATAAATTGTTGCTCTTTTGGTGCAAGAATTCGTACCTAGCTCGGTAATTTATAATATCATTCCCTTAAGCAATACAATGCAATTATCTCATTATTTGTTCATACTGCTTATATGCAAAAAGCTCATCTTTATTGCAGTGACTAATATGAATATGTTGACTGCAGTGATATGTGGCGCAAATTAGGGTTTGTTTGTTTTTTGCTTACATGTTTGTCTCACAAACTGCATGAAGTCTGATCTTTTTAAAACTTTTTTGGCCCATTTTATTCAGTTGAAGTCTGAATTTTTAGTCCTCCTGAATTATTAGCCCTCCTTAATTTCTGTTTAATGGAAAGAAGATTTTTGTAGAGACGTTTATAACTCATTTCTAATAACTGATTTCTTTTATCTTTGACATGATGACAAAACATAATATTTGACTAGATACTAGTATTCAAAATACTAGTATTCAGCTTAAAGTGACATTTAAAGGCTTAACTAGGTTAATTAGGCAAGTTAGGGTAATTAGGCAGATTATTGTATAATAATGGTTTGTTCTGTAGACAATCGAAAAAACAATATTGCTTAAGGGGGCTAATAATATTGACATTAAAATGGTTTTAAAAATAATTAAAACTGCTTTTATTCTAGCCGAAATAAAACAAATAAGACTTTCTCCAGAAGAAAAAATATTATAGGAAATACTGTGAAAAATTCCTTGCTCTGTTAAACATCATTTGAGAAATATTTGAAAAAGAAAATAATCACAGGAGGGCTAATCATTCTGACTTTAGCTGTATGTGGTGTTGAATCTAATACTGAAATTAGACCACAGTCTCCACACAGACATTTCTGCAACTTTTACATCACTGTAGATAAACATTTGTCACAATTCTGTACTCAAAAGAGTCACTTCAAATATTTCCCGTACTCAGAGTTATCAAGAAATATGTAATAAGCAGTCAGAGGATGGACAGTGATGTGTCAAAACTCACAAGTATTTGAATGACAGCTCCTTTCGCAAGCAAAACATGACAGCTCATACTGAAGGTGCCAATTTATGTTTCTGCCAGTGAGTGAAATGCAAAACCAAATGCATGCGAGTCTTTTATTTCAGAAGGCTCCTGAGACTCACATTTTGAAAGAATGCTTCATTTTATGGTTGACCTAAACCTCATTATCACCTAACCTGCTCCCTTTATCAATATAAAACTGAATGCAACTCTTGATGAAAATAAACTTTGTAACATTGCATAAGGTGTCGAAGTAATGTACACTGTAATAAAAGCTGAAGATACTCCTAAAGAGGGTTTCTATATGTTGCTGAGGAGAACTAAAGTCTCTAAAATCCACTCCAGCGCATCTCAAAGACATTTAGTTGAGTTCAGTTTCCATTTTATGTGTGTAAATTTGAGTATTGGTTGGGTATGTCTTCCAACATGGTTGTTTACATGAAAAAGCTGAATAAAAACACAAAAAGCTACACACTGTTAAAAACACTTAAGGATTAATAAATGCTGTTAATATTCATTTATTTAGGTTAACAGTCTGCATTTGGTTTAATTGAAACACACACATGTATGTGTACCTTGTTTTCCTCACATTGTGTGGACCAAATCTCCCCACAAGTACAGCAATACCAGTAAGTGTTACAGTGTATAAAATGAGCTGAAACAACGCAATTGATGCATATGTGTTTGTATGAAAATTCACTGACTTGTACACTTGTATCTGTGTGAAATTTCAGAAGACAAAGTGTGGACAACCATAGCGAATGACCTGCCGGCCCAGAGTTCCGTGTCTGCAGGTTCTGTACCTGAAGACAAGACTGTGCTCACACTCAATTACAGCATGTCTGTTGAACAGGTGACGCTTTAACAGTGCGAATTAGACTGATGCTATTCCTGACTGTCAGACACTGAATGTGGTGCTCTTATTTCAGGTGAATGCCGTCACCAGCAGCGCAGAGCTCTGTGAGCAGCATGTTTCATACATGTGCTATAAATCACACCTACTCAAGGTGCTGTCGCCAGGTAAATCTCTCCCATAAGAGAATGTCATCGTTTAGAGTTTGAGGCATGAAACTCCATGTAAAGTCAAAATTTTTAAATTTTTATTTTATTAGCGCACATTGTTATTATTTAGGTGAACAATTCAGCACAGGCTCATTGTGGATACGTACCTCCGTCTACATTTCTGGAGACCGCAAAATATGTACTCACAGGTACATCTGGCTGCCTTTCGTCTGTAAAAACAAACTCTACGGGGCAGTATGACACCGCAGATGGCTTTTGTTCCTTTTCGCACTACCACTGACCGCTTACCTCTTTATGGACAGCTTTTCCGGTGTTACCAGTTTGCTCAGTAGCTCGCCACGTAGGCCGATGGACTTGGGATGCGACGCCTAGTGGACCACAACAACTGGGTTTGAGTCTGGCGAAGAACAGTTCCAGACAGCTACTGAGCAAGCGGCTTTTCTTTTTCTAGATTGCTTTTGAAAACATTATCAGTTGGGTTTAGGGAAGGTTGTGTGTGGGTCAGTCAGTCAGTCAGTTGACAGCAAGCTGGTCGGCTGAAGTGTGTGTTGTTGCGCCCTCTGGTGGATTTACGCGAAAAGAGGATACGCAAACGGCACGTGCAGGAGAAATTGGAGATCGTCAAAAAGTGCTAACAGTGGCCTCTAACAGTTTGAGGCATTAAACTCCATGTGAAATCTAAATTTACAATGTTTTTTTTGTTAGCGCACATTGTTATTATTTAGGTGAACAGTTAGCGATGGGCCGATAAACGATATTATATCGAATTTATGTCAATAACAATGATAAGCTCTGGACTTTTTTACTCTATATTGATCTAAGAGCCAATCACACACCAGAAATGTGCAACAATGGGAATCTAAAAGTGTGTTAATATTAGAGATGTAGTGAATTTTTGGCCACTGAAAATGTATCGACCGAAAATGTTATGCCATTTAATGGACCCTCTAATTATTGTGGCTTCAGTCATTGTTGGGGTACTCTTTTAAATCTGGAAGCAATAACAACTTATATTGAAATATATATCGTTATCGTTCAATATGGAAAATAATTATCGAGATTACATTTTTGCCATATCGCTTAGCCCTATGAACAATTCAGCACAGGCTCATTGTGGATACGTACCTTTCTGGAGACTACAAAATATGTACTCACAGGTACATCTGGCTGCGTTTCATCTGTAAAAACTAACTCTACGGGGAGGTTTGATGCCGCCGATGGCTTTTGTTCCTTTTCCCACAACCGCTGACCACTTACCTCTTTATGGATGGCTTTTCCGATGTTACCAGATTGCTCAGTAGCTCACCACATAGGCCGATGGACTTGGGATGCGAAGCGGAGTGGACCACAACAACAGGGTTTGAGTCTGGCGAAGAACGATTCCAGAAACCAAGTAAAACAAAAACAAAAATAAATAATAATAAATTAATATCAGGCTGATAATACAGTAAAATCTCAAAACATGGTAAAATCGCGGAGCCGCAACGGCTTTTCTTTTTCTAGATCACTTTTGAAAACATTATCGGTTGAGTTTATGGAAGGTTGTGTGTGGGTCAGTCAGTCAGTCAGTCGATAGCAAGCTGGTGTGTGTTGTTGCGCCCTCTGGTGGATTTATGTGAGAAGAGGATGTGCAAAAGGCACTTGCGAGAGAAATTTGAGATTGTCAAAAAGTGCTAACAGTTGCCTCTGGCGGATTCGTGAAAACCATATGTACCTGTGAGTATGTATATTGTGGTCTCCAGAAATGTAGATGGAGGTACGTATCCACAACGAGCCTGGGTTGGAACAATTAATCCATGCAAGCTAATCCACTGAAAAATATGTTTGTTTTGGTAATATTTAATCAAAATCTGATCATTTTCTTCTTCGTTTGGAGTGGGTGGTCCTTCTCTGATGACATCAGTTTGACGGCTTCAGCCACAATATTCTTAACCACACCCCTCTTACCGTTAGTTTGCTATGAGGGAATGATGCACAATAAGAAAGCCACGCCCCCTAGTCAATATTCCATTTTCAGTACATCAACATACTGAAATAAAAGTATCAGCAATTTCCAGTTGAAGCGGACTTTTAGATGTGTTTGGTTTGTTTTAGATGTGCCTCCGTCCACATATTGGGTCGGCAGGGGAAATGAGAAGCACTTCTACTGGGGCGGCTCAGGACCGGGCGTGCAGAAATGTGCCTGCGGTATTGAACGCAACTGCACCGATCCCAGATATTACTGCAACTGTGATGCCGATCTCAGACAATGGTGAGAGTTTAGTCAGAATAACAAATGCTTTTATTTGGTTTAATTGAACAAAATAAATGCTCTAAATGATACTATTTGTATTTTAAATGTGATCCTTTCTTTACAGAATAAAACAAAAAGACATTTTACTCAAACTAATAACTAAAAAATTGGGAATCCAGATAATTTTTAAATAGTCTCTTCAGTTTTTCCATAGCTGTATACTAAATGTTAGGGGGGGAATGTAATATTGGATGTTGGATACAGCTAATAAGCATATTCTCTGCATGTATGGAAGATACTACAGTCCTTTAATTTTAAATAATCTCAAATTTGGATGCAATTGTTGATTAAAAATGCACAATGACCAAATGTGACTTATGTTATATTTAGCCAAATAGCCAAAAATACATTATATAGGTCAGAATTATGATTTTTTTCTTTTGTACCGAAAATCATTAGAATATCAAGTAAAGATAATGTTCCATAAAGATATTTATTATAAATATTTTTCTGTAAACATCAATACTCAATTTTTGTTTAGTAATATGCATTGCTGAGAACTTAATTTTGACAAGTTTGAAATCCATTTTCTCTGTTATTAGATTTTCAAAATTTCAGATTTTTAAATAGTTGTATCTTGAATACATATTATTTCAGAAAATGCATTAATCTCAAATGTAAAAACTGACACTTCTGATTTTGTGGTCAAGGGTCACATATTTATGCTTGACTGTCTTAAAACTACACTGCCTGACAAAATCTTGTTGTTGATCTCAGTTGTAAGAGCAACAAATAATAACTTGACTTCTAGTTGATCATTTGGAAAAGTGGCAGAAGGTAGATTTTACCCATGTGTTGAACTGAATCCCAATCATCACAAATACTGCAGAAGACCTACTGGAACCCGCATGGACCCAAGATTCTCACAGAAATCTGTCTAGTTTGGTGAAGGAAAAATCATGGTTTGGGGATATATTCAGTATTGGGGCGTGCGAGAGATCTGCAGAGTGGATGGCAACATCAACAGCCTGAGGTATCAAGACATTTGTGCTGCCCACTACATTACAAACCACAGGAGAGGGCAAATTCTTCAGCAGGATAGTACTCCTTCTCATACTTCAGCCTCCACATCAAAGTTTCTGAAAGCAAAGAAGGTCAAGGTGCTCCAGAATTGGCCAGACCAGTCACCAGACATCAACATTATTGAGCATGTCTGGGGTAAGATGGAGGAGGAGGCATTGAAGATGAATCCAAAGAATCTTGATGAACTCTGGGAGTCCTGCAAGAACGCTTTCTTTGCCATTCCAGATGACTTTATTAATAAGTTATTTGAGTCATTGCAGAGATGTATGGATGCAGACCTCCAAGCTCATGGGAGTCATACACAATATTATTCTTTTTCCACTGCACCATGACTTTATATTCTATACTGTACATTATTTTTATTAAGTTACAAGACTTTTGTCTAAGCAAAGACCTTACTGTCCTAATTAAATAATTAAAAATCAAGGCATGAACATATTTTGTTTTGGTAAAATAAGCGTAATCTAGAGGCCTTTACCTTTCATATAAGCCACTTCTGATACCAAATGATCAACTAGAAGTCAAGTTATTATTTCTTGTTCCTAAAACTTGGATAGGCGACAAGACTTTTGTCAGGTAGTGTAGTAAATTTTACTTATGCTGAACGCACTATGCAGTACACTAATAATACATATTGAACATACACTGTCAGAAAACAATGGAGTAACACTTTATAATAACTACACACTATCTAATCATTTATTAAGCATTAGCAAAATAGTTAATTCATCATTTGTTAAGAATTAACTCTAGATTAATAGATATTAGTAAGCAGTTTTTAAATATAGCTACGAATACAGTGTTCTTGACTTATAAGCACATTATAAATGTGCTTATAATAATTGTATTTTCATACTTTGTTAATGATTAATTTTTTACTACTAAATTAAGTATTGCAGTATTTACAAACCATTTGTATTTAAAAATGGTACAAAAGCTAGCAAAGGGACAGTTTCTTTTCAAAAAGTGTGTATTTGTACCTCATTTATCAATAATCAGTCTCTATTAGCAACTCAAAGAAACATATTATTAGCTGAATTGAACATATTAGTATCCAAATGGTACATATTAGTACTTTTTTAAAATATACGCCCCATCTTTTTGTTTCAGAGAGTATAAATTCTTTCTTCTGCTACATTGTACAATGTTATGTTGCCCCCTTGTGGTCCGTAATTCATTCTCTGCTTGCTGTTTGTTTCTGTAGGAAAGAAGATGCTGGTATGTTGATGTATAAGGATCATTTGCCTGTCAGTCAGGTTGTGGTTGGGGATATTTATCGCTCTGGATCTGAAGCCAAACTTACCGTCGGACCGCTGCGCTGCCAAGGAGATCGTAAGTGCTTTTTAAAATGATATCAACTATAATGTACTTTAGCCAAGCAGGATATCTGTGTTTGACATCCTTTCTCCGTCTGATCAAATAAACAACTGGAAATGATAGGTTAATGCAATGGTGGTAAAAATGTATCAGAAACACTAGCATTTTCACAAGCTAATGGTTTCAAGTCAGTTATTTCTATCTTTTACTGTAGTGTGTCAGTCAGAAATATCAGTTTACATTTCCTAGGCCCTTTAAGAGACCTACCCGGAAAGCTTTTGGGAAAAGCAGTTTTAAATACAAAGGCTGGTTACACCAAATGTTGATTTTAATTTTTTTGATGCAAGTTCATTTATGAATTTTTTGACAGCATCCTAATTTTACAGCATTTTTACCTCAAAATTGTAGCTAAAAATGTGCCTAAAACTTTATATAGTACTGTAGCATTGCAGGCAGGTTTTTTGACGTGTCTTATGAGGCCTTGCCACAGTTATTTTTTAATGTTGTCTGTTTCAGACTGTTTTGTTTTCTTCATGATGATGGTGGGATCAGATTTTTAAGTGGAACACTGGATTATTACAATTAATAGCAAATATAATAATCAGATTTTTTTTCCTATACTGACACAGTACAGCACACGGCATGCCTGAATATATTTATGGCATTAAATATATTCGCCACTGGCTTGCATGGTTTGGGACTTGTGGAGCTGCGCATTGATGGATTTGCTCTTCAGTGTTTGGACTTTCAGCAGTGAAAATTAAACCACACTGAACTGAACTAAACTAAACTTCAACTCTGAAAACTGGACTGACAGTTTCAATTTACTAGAACTTCCATGTTAAGCTACTTTGACACAATTTACTTTGTAAAAGCGCTATAGAAAGAAATATGAATTGAATTGAAGATCGACAATCTGCTAAACTAGATAATCTGAGATAATCTGCTCAGCTAATGTTTACGTTTGTAATATTGGCGTTATTTGCTAATTAAATATAACCTCATGTGTGTTTTTATAACTCTGAATCTGCATCTCATTTTGAAGGCTGCTACTGTCCTCTAGAGCAATGTTTCCCAACCCTGTTCCTGAAGGAACACCAACAGTACACATTTTCAACCTCTCCCTAATCAAACACATCTGAATCAACTTATCAGAACATTAGAAAAGACTCCAAAACCTGAAATGAATGGGCCAGATAAGGGAGACATCCAAAATATGTACTGTTGGTGTGCCTTCAGGAACAGGGTTGGGAAACACTGCTCTATAGATCGCATTTTTGGCCACGCCTGCATATAGTGAGGCAGCCTTTATGACTGAAATGAAATATTCTGTGTTTTCCACCAAGGCAACCCTGGGTACTGAAATATAATTGAGTAAACTGGCAGTGGGCTGGTTAAATACAGACATTCTGACAGGAGAATTAGTGACTTTAGCATTGTCTTTCAGATATGTATGTTTACTTAGCACTTAGCTTGTTTCTTAAATATCTGCAAACATCTTATGGTATTTTTACGCTTTAGAAGAGTCAAAATTTTACATACAGCACCTTTAAAACCATCTTTAGCTGGTAATTTTTGCCACCACTGTAACTCTAATGTATGTTTAAAGGGGACCTATTATGCAAAAATCACTTTTATAAGGGGTTTAAACACAGTTGTGTGGCAACAATCTATGAATATAAAAAGCTTCTAATGGTAAAATATATAAATGTTATTTTTTATAATCACACTTGATAAAACTGAACAGTCTGCAGAAACACTTTGATTGACATTCTCCGTTTGTATATGTCATCAGAGAGGGAAAGCCCCACCCATTACTGATGATCTCTCCTTCATTAGCATATGATGTTAGTCTTGTTTTTGAATCTGCCATTATGCTGACACATAGGCATTTGAATTTAAAGTGACAGTCACCAAATCGGCACAATTAGGATCAAAAACCAAAAGGGACAGTTTCAAAGAGTTATAAAACATTATTTGTTTGGTATTTTGAGCTGAAACTTCACATACACACTCCAGGGAAATCAGAGACTTATTTTAGATCTTGTGAAAAGGGGCATATTAGGTCCCCTTTAAAGGCTGTAGAAATGACACACTGCAGCTTTAGCAGTGTTGCCAAAACAAACCTCTACTGAATTGCCTGTGTTTTTTATTTATAGGTCACTACTGGAACGCTGCTTCCTTTAACACACCTGCATCTTATCTTCATTTTCCAACCTTACAAGCCGAGACCAGCGCAGACGTGTCCTTCTATTTTAAGACTTCAGCTTCACACGGAGTCTTTGTGGAAAACCTGGGCAACCCTGACTTCATTCGACTAGAACTCAGATGTAAGCTTATTTTTATCACTTCATCTCGAGAGGATTTGCCTTTTAAGCACTGTGAGGAACTGCGCTTTAAAGTCCCTCTGAAATCGAAATAAAGTTTTTTAGATGGTAGTATCAGTTTGTTAGTCTTTAGGATATCTATAAGCTAGCGTGCTACGAAACAGTGACAAAATTTGTGTTAAGAAGATATAAACATCCAAAGCTTGCAGCTTGTCACTTGCGGGGGTTGATGAGTTTCTCATCAAATCTTCTGACCAATCCAATGCTCTCTAGTATCTGAAATGTCCTGCCCTCTATATGTGCTTGAGCTTAACCACTTTCACTGGCAGAACTGTGATGAAAACAAAACGCTATTGGCTGTTATAAAAAGGGGGGAGGAGCTACTCTGTCGCGCCCTGTTTTCATGTTTCAGTTGAAATTGCGCCACACATCGAACAAAAATGCACATTTCAAAGCATTTTTAGGCTTCATTGAGTTTATTTCTTCCTTAATTTATCAGTGCCAGTGTTATTTTTGTATTATTTATGTACGATTATAATGTGTATACTAATATAATTAGCTTTTTTTATTTTACAGTTTTAATGTTATCTTGTCATTTTTATGAGTTTTATATTTAAATTTTTATTGTATAAATTGTTATATTTTAGAAGTATAGTTCAGTTTTTAATCATTTTTTAGAGCTTTAACTTAAACTACATTAGAATGTGTCCTGTTAATTTTATCTTCTTTTAAACAACAATAGGCAAGGCAAGACAAGTTTATTTATGTAGCTCATTTCATACACAATGGTAATTCAAAGTGCTTTACATAAACAAGAATAAAAGAAACAAGAAAATAAAAATGATTAAAAACCGATAAAAACAGATTAAAATGTGTTAAAACAGGTTTTAAAGGAATGAAAAAGAAAAGAAAGACATAATAGTGCGATCTGTCGGGCGTAACACAGTGCTCATTCAGTAAAGGCACAGCTAAACAGATGTGTTTTCAGTCTTGATTTGAATGTGCCTAATGTTGGAGCTCTTCTGATCATTTCTGGAAGCTAATTCCAGCAGCGGGGGGCGCTGTTAGTTGCTGAAGGCGGATTCACCCTGCTTTGACTGAACCCTTGGAATTTCTAATTTACTTCATCCTAATGATCTGAGGGATCTGTTAGGTTTGTATTCAGTGAGCATATCTGTAGTGTATTGAGATCCTAGGCCATTTAGTGATTTGTAGACAAGTAGTAATACTTTAAAATCTATTCTGAATGTAACTGGGAGCCAGTGTAAAGAGCTGAGGACAGGTGTGATGTGCTCTGATTTTCTGGTTTTGGTCAGAAGTCTAGCCGCAGCGTTCTGGATAGTTAAATGGCAAAATAGTTATAATAGTTATATGGCAAAAATTCTCTCAAGCATATTCACAAAAATAAATAGTTTATGACGTATTAAAAGGATCACAGAGCTTCAAAACACTCATTAATTTTCATTTTAAATCCACCATCCTTTAAACCACTAGCTTTTAACCATTTGTTTATTATCATTTAGTGATCAAGTGATCATTTAAGATGTAATCCTTTTATATATTTTAATATTCATTCATAATTCGTTTTTGCACAACTATATGAGTTACGTTTAATGACAATTGAATATTATTTCATGTTTTTTTAACATTATTTTCAAGACATTTGAAACATTAAAGTAGACATTTTACTTGTATTTAATGTATATGAAATGTCTTTAGTTTTTATTTATTGAACATGTACACATGGACATCACCTATATACTGTATAACTGCAGGTTAACTATACTAATATATAATAACTTTAACTGTTAAAAGCTATTAGTTACTAGTTCATTAGTTAGAGTTATGGTAACTAATAATCTTAACTTTTCCGAATTTAATTGTGATGTAGTGTGCACCTTTTGTAAAGCTGCTTTGAAACAATAATTAAAGTGAAAGCGCTATACAAATAAACTTGAATTGAATTTAATTAATTTGATGCATACACAATCATGGGCAGCACGGTGGCGCAGTTTGTAGCACGTTCTCCTCACAGCAAGAAGGTCACTGGTTCGAGCCTCGGCTGGGTCAGTTGGCGTTTCTGTGTGGAGTTTGCATGTTCTCCCAGTGTTGGCGTGGGTTTCCTCCGGGTGCTCCGGTTTCCCCCACAAGTCCAAAGACATGTGGTATAGGTGAATTAAATAACCTAAATTGTCCGTAGTGTATGTGTGTGAATGAGTGTGTATGGATGTTTCCCAGTGATGGGTTGCAGCTGGAAGGGCATCCGCTGCGTAAAACATATGCTGGATAAGTTGCCGGTTCAATCCGCTGTGGCGACCCCAGATTAATAAAGGGACTAAGCCGAAAAGAAAATGAATGAATGATACACAATCATTTTAAATAATTTTAGTTAAAAGTACCATCTCTGTTTCTCTCAGCGGCGTCAGTGGTGTCGTTTTTATATGATGTGGGCAACGGGCCAGTGGAGTTAAGCGTTCGCTCATCTACACCTCTCAATGACGACCAGTGGCACAGGGTGGAGGCGGAGCGCAATATTAAGGAGGCTGTTTTGCGATTGGATAAGCTGTACCGGGAGGCGCGGTCAGCACCGCCTCAGGGTCACACCCGCCTGCAGCTCTTCAGTCAGCTGTTTGTAGGTAAGAAACCGGGAATTTAGTTCAGCAGTTAAACTTTTATTAATCAGTAAATTAGATTTCCGGGATTAACTTTGAATATCTTGTGATTTTCTGATGTCATCATGTGTTTGAAGTGTTTTGTTTTTTTTCAATCTAATGTGAAGAAAACATCCAGAAAACACGTTTAAGTGTTTCTTTTTATCTCACTTTATCAATTTGTATCTGTAGATTTCAATTACAATACATATTTTTAGATATATTACATACACTGTACATTTTTACGGCTATTATTGGTAACTACAAAATACATCTAAACCTAAAATCTAAAACAACATTCTTATTATTACTACGAAATTAAATAAAACTTAATAAAAAAAAATAATGAAAAAAGATTTTTAAAATTACCAAAATTATTCAATTACTAAAATTGCCAAAATTACCAAAAAACATTATTAAAATTACCTAAAAAAATTTAAATAAAAAATAATAAATAAAATAATAAATCAATAAAATAAAATAAATAAATACACACACACAGATACAAACACATACATGTTTGTGTGTGTTTATTTTTATTATTTTTATTTAGTTTATTTAGTTTCATAAATTTTAGTTAATACATTTTTTTTATTAGGTTTTATTTCATTTAACAGTAATAAAAATTGTGTTTTAAAGGTTTTTTTTATTTTGTGGTTACTGAATTGATAAAGTGTGATAAAAGAAAACAATTAAACATGAAAAAACGGGTTTTTGTTTCCCATTAATTTAACAATAACAAAAAAATCCTGTAATAAAAGCTCAATTATTAGTTAATATTAACTAATGAAGCCTTAATGTAAACGTTTATTATTGCTGACTAATATCTCATATATATCTGTGTTGATCCTTAGGTGCTTCGGGCGGTCAGAGAGGATTTCTGGGCTGCATTCGTTCCCTAAAGGTCAACGGAGTGACCCTTGACCTCGAGGGGAGGGCAAAGGTCACACCGGGGGTGAAGCCTGGATGTTCAGGTCACTGTAGCAGTTATGGGATGCACTGCCAGAATGGAGGAAAATGCATCGAAAAATACAATGGATACTCATGCGACTGCAGTCTGACCACCTTCGATGGGCCTTTCTGCAACGATGGTATAATCCCTTTTTTTTTTTTATTCTTATAACATTCTTATAAAATTCAAAATCTGAAAAAAATAATGGTTTATTGCTAAGTGTGTCTGTAAAGGAGCTTTTATATTGGTTATTAAGTTAATAAATGTAAATGTAACACTAATAATGCACAAAATAGACAGTAAGAGAAATATGATCATAAAATCTAAGAAATATATTTAATAATATGTTTTAATATTTAATTTAATAAGACATAAAGTCTGTAATGTTGATTATGACCAATTGCATCCTTGCTGAATAAAGAAGGAAAAATGCCTGAAATTCACATTTGAACCCTATTAATAATGCTATATATATGCTATAATGTTAAAATGAAGGCTATAGATTGACCACATGATCTGAATCTGTATAGTAATGCATTTAAAGCTTTCCTGCTTGTGTTCTCTGTGGCAGAAGTAAGCATTTGTTATGATGTTTTGTGTCTCTGTTCCAGATGTTGGAGGGTATTTCGAGAGCGGGACGCTGGTGCGTTTTGACCTGATGTCCGAGAGCAGCACTTCTTCTCCTGCACTGAAGGAAGGCGAGTCTGCGGCGCTGGGCATTGTGGGTAATCTGACGCACGAGGAGCTCAGCTTTAGCTTCAGCACATCCAACACGCCGGCCGTCCTCATCTACATCAGCTCAAAGACACAGGACTACCTGGCCGTGGTGCTGAGACACAATGGTGAGACACAGCTCAGATTTGAGTGATAAATAAGCTTTGGGGATATGAGGGACAAATGTATTTTTCTTAATAATAGCTTAAAAGGATGTTGCTTTTGTTGACATTGATATTCTCTATAGGTGGAAATTTATTTATGTATTGATGTGTATTTTGCAATATGTTCATGTGTTCATTAGTTTAATGTTCATTAATTTAATTTTTATTTTTAGTTTATTTAGTTATTTTGGTAACACTAAGGTTCAAACAGTAAGGTTTTGCTAATTAAGATTAGTTAACTACAAAGTATTAGTAAAATGTGTGTGTATATATATATTATATTATAATATAATTTTGTATATGAACTATACATATACACATATATAATTTTGTATTTATTTTTCATTATTTATTTACTCTATATTTATTAATTATTATATTTATTTTCAAATTAATTTATTATTATTATTTTTTTATAATTATTTTTTAGGGGTTTTTCACCTTTAATTAGAAAGGACAGTGGAGGATACAGACAAGAAAGTATTGGGAGCAGAGAGAGGGGAAGGGTCGGCAAAGAAAAAACCTCGAGTCAGGAATCGAACTCGGGTCGCCGTGAGCACCACGGTGCTATATGTCGGCGCACTTAACCAATAGGCTATTGGCACTGACATTTATTATATTTTATATTTATTTTTTTCATTTTATATATAAACAAAAAAAAAAAATCTAAACTATATATAAATATAATGTCCAATTTTATATATATATATATATATATATATTTTCACCGTTGTGCTCACGGCC
>CAIGQV010018314.1:554971-570736 GCA_903798115.1 Danio jaintianensis | reverse complement strand
CATGTCACAAGTTGTCACCGAATGAATGTGCGAATATTAAACCAACTTTATCTCAATCGGTCTCAGCGTAGATAGACATCTGACAGACATTGTGAAATCATGGTTAGGCCTGTCGTATCTATTTTTTGTTGTACGATATATTGCATCAAAATATATTGCGATAAATAAGATTGTCGTTTTAAGACCATTTTATGCCTCTCATTATATAATGCCAGAATGACAATATAATATCATCACAATGCAAGTACACTCTTCCAGAGAACACTTAATATTTTATACTTAAGAATATTTCATTTTAATTATCGTCATTTTAGCAGTTTAATAATCAGGTATTGGAATCAGAATGTGAAAACGCATATCCTAAGTTAATAATAATAAATGTTAACAAAAAAAGTCTGAGGTAAAAAGTAACTAGGCTGTGATATCTGCTACCAGATCTATTTTCAGTTGTCAGACACCCACATGAAAATATACTAAAGTCATTTATAGTAAATACTATAGTGTTTTTCAACCATACTGACACTGACAATCTCCAATAGAGGTAGACATGTTGCGCAATCAGCTAAAATGTTGCTAGAGTTGGTTTTTATGTATGAGCGATATATATTCATCACCAAAAATCATTGAGGTCATGTTCATGTGTTGTGCGATAAGTCCATATATTGATTATTGTGACAGGCCTATAGGGTGTTACTACTTTTTCAACACCATCTGACTTTAAGATTTTAGTTGATTTTAGGTTCTTACGGATGTTGTACATTTTTGAAAATGCTTGAATTTTAATCCTTGAAAAGTGCTTAGATTTTGGGTAAAGATGCTAGCAATAGGCATGGGCCGGTATAAGATTCTGACGGTATGATAACCTTGGAAAAAAAAAATATCACGGTATTGTGATTGCTGCTCTAAAATATATTCTTTTTAAATACCTGGGTAAAAAACAAAAACATTTTTCCCTTTTAAACACAATATATTTTATTTTAAGAAACATTTAAAATATTTGGAGCAGTAAACATGTTAGGCTAATAATTCAAATGAATTATTGACTTCTGCTGTCTTCATTTATTTCAAAAACAGATTTACATTTTTTTTTTTCTTACGTTTAATAGTACATTTAAGAGAGTAAATAACAGTAATTCAATGTTGGGCTTAGGGCAAAAAAATCAACATGAGCTTTTTCATGAAGTTAATAGTTTTAGTGTGATATCAATAAAGAACCTTTATTTTTAAGTGTACTTTGTAATCTTGTTTAAATATTATTTTGTTGTACGCTATAGACGAAAACTAGAATAAATAAACTAAATTGACTTAAAGCATTAGAGTTACCACAAAAAATATAATTCAATTAAAACTCATTTGGTTTGAGTTATGCTTAATATTATCATTTTATGAGTTACCATAACTCTTTTTCATTAAGTCAAAGTAGTTTTAACAGTGTTTTACAGTGTGTTTACTTAAAACCTCTTAAACATTGTTGTCATTTTTTTCCAATCAAAGTTGTCATGACAAATTAAGAAATTAACTACAGTGTTTTAAATTCAAATAAATATTTTTACTTTTGCATTAAATGTGAACTAGAGACCTGATCTCTCTGTAGAATAATCTCTCATGTCTTTTTTTTTTTTTTTTTTTACATTTAACATTACATTTAAGAGAGTAAATAACAGTAATTCAATGTTGGGCTTAGGGGAGAGTGGCAGACTCCCCTAAGCCCAAAAATATTTTTTTTTTTAGCTTATAGGTTATTCCAACATTTATAGCAATGGCAGAGAGATCGCCTCCCGCGTCATTCAAATCATGTGTATGAAAACATTTTGGCTTCCCTGTAAAATATAATGATGACGGAAAAAGTTGTGGTGGGACCTAAATGCTTTCTTAGGTTATTAATTAAAGGTGTTTTCTGTCACTTTTTGTTTAGCCTGCATTAATTCATTCAGTGTGAAGCTGCACAATTACACATTAAAAGATCGTGATCTCAATTCAAACCCGCACAACATGAATGATAAAAATGATGATGATTTGCATGTTTATTAATCCTTCGAAGCGCTACATTCAAATCTGCGTTTGATCGATAGAGATTCCGTTTTTACACTTTTTCAGTTCGTTACAAACAATCAAATAACACAGAAGTACTGGGATATCAGTTTATAGTTCAGATATGAACACTGATGTTTATGGTAAAGATTAAAATCACAGATTGATGGAACTTGACGCTGGTGAATGTTGTAGCAATTGTATTGTTTAACCAATGGGTGGCGACAAGCAACCATCAAAATTATGTCACTGAATAGGTTTTCCAAAATGATCCACCTATAATGAAACATGAAGTTTTGTGTGTGAATTGTTGAATCATTCATTGAAAATAAATATAATATTTTGTACAAGATGTTAGATTTCTATATTTAGCATTATCAGCAACATTAGCAAAGATCATTTTTCATATTGAATATTTTCCTTTTTTTTTTTTTAGCTGGTTCTTTCTTGATTTAAATTTTTTATTAAAATTACAGGTTCTAAGTTCTGTTTGTTAAAACCAATGTTTTTTTGCAGTAATATTTTTGTATAAATGGAAGCAAATGACACTTGTCTCCTCCCTTTTCTGCTGATCCAAAAAATGGTCCGATCCGTGACTCAAAAACCGTAGTGTCATCCGAACCATGAGATTTGTGATCCGTTACACCACTAGTATCGAATATTGATTTTTTTCAAGATATCATATTGGAGTTGGAAATTCCAGTATCAGGACAACACTAGTGTGTAACATGTAATTGGTCAATTGTAAAGTTACATTGTAAAAAGCTCTATAGAAATATAAAAGAATTGAATGGAAGTGCTGGAAAAGTTTGATAAAAATGTATCTGGAAAGTTCTTGATAAGTGCTTAAATTTGACTTAGAAAAATGTGTACGAACCCTCTTATTATAAGTATGACAACTACGATTTTTTGGATATATAAACAATTGGTATACTTGCATTTTATGGTGTGTCTTCTGTAAATTGTGATAAAAATGAATAATAGCCATAACTTTTGCATATGTATTGTACATATAATGTATGTATATGGATGGTCATAATAAATTTAGAATATATAAAATATACAAATGTCTTTAAAACAATGTTAATACAGATAATTATATTTATGCTGTGATTATAGTATGCTGTTGCTGCAAAAGCTATAATTATAGAGTTCAGCTGTTTAGTCTTGTTTTGTAATTAAGAACTGACTGAAGACTGTTCTAGTCCAGATGTTCTGCTGTCCCACATGTGTGCTGTTCTGCCTTTGTAAATCACTGTTAGTCATAATGATCTAATGCAGAACACTGTGAGTGTTGCTTGATTACAGCACCGGCTGCGGCTCTGAGCTGCTCGCACAATCTTTTCTGTTCCTTGAGTTGTTGCCATGGATACAGGAAGGGAACCCCAGGATATAATGAACAGTAGATTCCATACAAGGAATGTTTATCCTAGAAAAAAAACTGCTGCTTTTCTCTGATTCATGGACACCCCAGAGACTCGTTTGCTGGAGAGTGTGTATCAATTCATCTCTGTCTTGTGTTCCTCTCAGGTTTCTTTCCTCTGTGTTGCTGTACCCTGAGGGTCCGACCCTCCTCGTCCTCTCTCTCTCTCTCCGCTGGACCCTATGGAGGAGTAGCTCTTGAGTGACAGGCACAAGAACCAATCAAACGGCAGGAGGAGAGTCAGACTACAGAGAGGATGTCGTCTAACCGGCCCCAGACTCCTCACGGTCTGAAGCAGATCGGGCTGGATCAGATCTGGGATGATCTGCGTGCGGGGATACAGCAGGTGTACACCCGCCAGAGCATGGCCAAGTCACGCTACATGGAGCTCTACACGTATCCTTCCTTGTAGAAATATGCTGATATTCAGTAATAATTGTGATAATCAACAGTCAATTTTTGAGTTTTTACCATTTTTGAATCCATTCAAAATCCATTGATCAGTGGGTCTGGCGAGAACGCTTAGCTTAGCATAGATCATTGAATCGGATTAGACCATTAGCATCTCACTCAAAAAATTCAAAAAACAGAGATTGACGCTTCTGTACTTAAATTGTGTACTAAGACGAACAGAAAATGAAAAGTTGTGATAATCGACAGTCACAATATTGCTATCAAGAGCACTTCAAAATGCTGTCAATAATTATTTATTATTTAAGTTTTTAGAGTGTGTCAACTGAACACTTGCCTTTTTTTGGAAAAAGGTTAGTTTTACAACTCTTCTAGAGATTGTAAATTGTTGAATTTTATCATTTTGTAAAGCCAGAAACACTTTTAGCTTAGCATAGATCATTGAATCGGATTAGACCGTTAGCATCTAAAAAAAAAAAGAGTTTCAATAATTTTTCTATTTAGAGATTGACCCTTCTGTAAATTGTGTACTTAGCAAATCTCTATTTTCGTCAGTCTATTTTCCAGGTCAATATGGCAAAGAACTATATTTTAATAATCAAGGAATTTAGCTGCTGTTCCATGACGGCAGCAGGTGCAATGATATTATGCTGCACTGTTACCTAATTGGGGACTATTTTCAAGTGCTGCATTAATTGCGTCATGGCATCACAACCATAGTACAGCAGCAAAGTTGCTTGATTATTTTGCCAGATTGAGTATAGTTTCTAGCCATATCGACCTATAAAATTGCGATGTAACTTTAAGCTTTATATCAAAAAATGACCAAAAAAATTTTAATCGAGCAAGATGCTAATGGTCTAATCTGATTCAATGATTTATGCTAAGCTAAGCTAAAAGGGCTCCCTCCAGACCCGGAGATTGGTTGAATGGATTAAAAATGTATTAAACTCTAGGAGAGTTGGAAAATGAGCCTATTTCCAAAAAAAGTGGAGTGTTCTTTTAAGAATATTCAGATTGCTGTATTGGCATTGGTTGTTTATCACATCACCAAATGCTTAATAGGCGGTTTTATTTTAAACATTAACTTTTGACACGTTAATCTGGCCTGTGACATGAAATTCTGTGACTTTAGTTCGTTAACTCTGTAGAGCAATGTTTGATTTGTTAACATCAGTTAATTGAACTAAAGTCAGTGTAATGACAACTACAAAAGCATTTATTGATCTTAGGTTGTTATTTTAATGTCAATATAATATAAAAATCTATAAAAATAAGTTGAATATAAAAATCTTAATTAAGGTCTAGTAATGCCTTATTTATTAAATGGATTTAATAACTAATAAAATTCATTCATATTTGTTCTCACTACTGATTTTAATGCATTAACTATCGTGTACTAATGAGATTTTATTATAAAATGTTACCTATTGTACATTATAATAAAAAATATTTTTGCGATTTTAATTAGATTACAACATTTATTTACCCTAAACATGTATATACAATAAAGCAGTGTACACTATGTATTTTTTGTCATTTTACCTATAAAACAAGTAATCTTTTTTACAGCTTAGGTTAATATTGTGATAATACCATATACCATTAGCGCTGCGACGGTGACAATTTTTTACTACCGCGGTGGGAAGTCACCAACAACCGCCGGTGTTGCGGTGGTGGTGGGCGGTTGGGTCAATTATGCTGTAAAAATCTGTGACAAGTTCACTCAAAAGTGAAAATTCTTTCCGTCATTAATTACTAACACTTCTGTCATTCCAACCTTCAGAACACAAATTTAGATATTTTATAATATGAAAAAGCTATTAAATTATGAAAATTGTGAAATTAAAGCAATAGTCCAGAGATCTGGTCCCCGCGTTAGGTCAGGGTGCGCCTGTATATAGCCTTTAAAACGCGCACGCGGCGGCGGAGGCGCACTCTAAACTCACACGGGAGAAAACTGCACTAGGATGACATGAAGGCGAGCAGCCTAATTCATTTCATGTTTGGAAGACTAATTCTTTAAATACAACTATCTTGAGCTCTAAAGGGGAAAAAACGCTAAAGAAATTTGCCGTTAAATTAATTTTAGCAGAGACGCAACTGCCAGTCATTTTCACATTAGTTTTTTAGTAGGGGATTAATATTAGAGTACCCTACTAAAAATGTTTAGTTGGACACTGCACAGTCCTACAGTAGTCTACAATATAATTAATATTATAATTTATTATTATTAGTATTATTAAAACTAAGCTATAAAATTGACAACGCAAAACCCTTTTTAATGTTTGCTTTCATTTTGACATGGCTAAAGCGCAGTTTTACAGTTGTGAAAAGAAACATCCCATTATGCAGCAGCATTCTCAAGTTAGGACACTTAATAAATGCCTTTTGAGTTTAAAGATGATCGGCGTGCGAAGTCAGGTTTACAGTGTTATAAATGAAATGGGTATATAGTGCATTGAGTAAGTGGATTTGCCGCGGATCAACCTCTCACATGCGCTGCAGGTAGGCTGAATGATCATCTAGGGTAGACAGGCTCTCTGTTTTGCTACACTAATGCCCGAAAATGTAACCAAGTAACACAATTAGCTACTATTTTTTTAAATGACATTGAATTGTAACATGTAGCTTTTCAGTAATAGCGAAACTTCATATTATTATTATTATTATTATTATTAATACTATAAAAAATATATTACTGGACTAAGTCCGTATAACTTAGGCAGTAATGCAAAGTAATAAATAAGTGAATAGATAGCCTAAATGAAAGGAACAAGAGGGACCAAAATCGTCAATGTATTCTATTTATCACTTTCTCTTTTTTATCTGGCCATTTTTGGAAAGGCCTCTGCGATACCTGGCTGACTAGCTGCGCGTTTGCGTTCAGAAGACAGGAGTTGATTATACGTGGCTGGGTGACATGACCGGAGATGGCTGTGGAGATTCGACGTGTTTGCCCATTTAACACTTTTTTTTTTTTTTTTGAAACAAACCCTACAAATAGCTTCTTTTATTTATTGGTTCACCTTTATCGTTCAGTACAAATCCAAAATGTTCCCAGATTGGCGATGTAACATTTGGTTTTCCAACGAGATTCATGGCTGAACTTGAACTTGCTAAATCGCGCCTAACGTTATATTCTAACAGAAATGCAATACTTTGCAACATAACGGAAATTTCAGTGCGTGACGTCACGTACTACCGCCGGTGGCATGGACAACCGCGGTGGCAAATGACCACCGCGGTGGCGCGGTTGTCTCGGTGACCGTCACAGCCCTATATACCATGATAAAAAGCTTCATCAATTAATCACAAGAAGTAAAATTTGATACTAGCAGAAGCCTATTTATTTCATTGTAGTATTTTTATATTTTGGTGAAAGAAGTTTTCTGGTGTCTGTTGTGTCCTTAACATGTTGTTTTTCAGTCATGTGTATAATTATTGCACTAGTGTGCATCAGTCGATTCAGGTCCGCGGTGCCCCCCCGTCCAAACCTTCAAAGAAAACCCCCACACCTGGAGGAGCTCAGTTTGTGGGGCTGGAACTCTACAAGAGACTGAAGGAATTTCTCAAGAATTACCTTACAAATCTGCTAAAGGTAGATTAAAAGAATAGGCACAGTTTGAAAGACTGGAGTCAGTATGATTCTTTTAAATTAAAATACAGTTTATCAAACAAGTTAATTAAATAATTTGTAAGTATTAAAAAGTTTTTTTTTTTTTTTATTTTGCTTTTGATTAGCTAAATTTTCATCATCATTACTCCAGTCTTTAATGTCACACAATCCACCAAAAATAATTACAATATGCTGATTTGATGCTTAAGAGGCATTTCGTATTGTAATCAGTATTAAATATAGTTGTGGTGGTTAATATTTATATTTATTTTGACGAATAATAATACAAGTTCAGGACATAATCATTAATAAAACATAATTTATTTTAAAAAGGTATTCTTTTATAGCATTGTGTGTTTATCCAGTCGCCCTTTTTACTGTAATGCTTAAATGCTAATTTTGTTTATGTCTTTCAGAAAACATTTATTGAGACCAAACTTTTGAATGATAGTGTGTTTAATAGAGCTTTTGAGAAATCCAATTGTACTTCAACAATTGTACGACAATTACAATAAAATGTTATTTGGTTCACACACAAAAATGAACATTTGATGCAAATTTATGCATCCTCAATCCATCCCTAGTGGACATTTTTTATCATCAGTAAAATATTGATGAAGATTTTTTAGTAGAAACTGGAAAGTGCAACAGATACTGGCACTTTGAGAGTGGAAAAACATACAGGGCAAACAAAATTAGTACACTTGGCTCCTGGTTGATACATTAAGGTCTTAAAGCGATTAGTTTACAACAAACTGAACTTTATTTACAACACAATTACATTAATCCACAGTCTTGAGTGTTCACGACAGTCTGGAGTGCAAGTTTCTATGCCATGATGTACATTTGGGTGCAAGTGCACATATGCTGATGCCGTTTCTTTACAGTATAAAGAAAGATGTATGCGTTGTTGTAAGTGTACATACTTGTCGGTGTATACATTTGCACCCATGCATAAATTGTGCATCAGGAAGCTTGCGCTCAGGATTGTTTATCAAGGCCATTATAGACCAGTTGTACCTAAAAGACTGCTTTAGGAAACACTGGTTTAACGTGAACCCCCAGTGAACAGACAAAATATTTGTCTGTTGTGGTCAGGATGGAGAGGATCTGATGGATGAGAGTGTTCTGAAGTTCTACACGCAGCAGTGGGAAGATTACCGGTTCTCCAGTAAAGTACTCAATGGGATCTGTGCTTACCTCAACCGCCACTGGGTGCGCAGGGAGTGTGACGAGGGCCGCAAAGGCATCTATGAAATCTACTCTGTAAGTCTTCATCATTACAGCATCATTGTATTAGCATCATTTCAGTTCATTTTGTATGACTTGGGATTTTTGACTTTTGTTTCAGCTGGCTTTGGTGACGTGGAGAGAATGTTTGTTTCGGCCTTTGAATAAGCAGGTAAGATTGGAAACGTCATATTGAGCTAAATGATCTTAAAATGGTGGTCAATCTGCTATTTTTGAAGGTTTGAAATGAGTTCATGCTGTAAAAGTTTTACCATTATTTCACACCAGTGTTGGGTGTACAGTGGGGAAATAAGTATTGAACACGTCATATGGAATACTATTTCTAAAGGAGCTGTTGACATGGTATTGAACCAGGTTTTGGTAAAAACCCAAACAATGCAGACATAAAAATTAAACAAAACAAAAAAACCTCTGAAAAATTAGTTGTGTGTAATAACAATGCAATGACACAAGGAGAAAGAACTGAACTACTGAATTGTATTTAAAACTTTATATAAAAGGCTTTTTTGGTGATGGCAGCTTAAAGACGCCTCTCATATCATTTCAGATCTGATCTTTATTTTGTCATTTCTATTGGACTCAAGTCAGGTGATTGTCTGGGCCATTCTACAGCTTGATTTTCTTTCTCTGAAAGCATTTGAGAGTTTCCTTGGCTGTGTTTTGGATCATCGTCTTGCTGAAATGTCTGGTTTTATTTTCATCACCCTGGTAATGTAGATGTTGGACTGAAGCAGCTCATATTAATTTACAATGTGGAAGGGCAGAGGGTTGCTAGAGAACTACTGAGAGGTTTCAGCTGCTGTCTGGGCTTTCACTGCATTTCAACACCTCCCTTTTTTCATGTGTTCAATACTTTTTCCCTGCGTCATTTCATTTTATTACACAACTTAATTTGTAAACTAATTAGGTTTGTTTTCATTGCATATATGGATTTCTTTGATACCAACATCCTGGTAAAAATTTCAAGTCAACAGCACTTTTAGAAATATGTTTTCTGAGAAAAATGGTGACGTGTTCAATACTAATTTCCCCCACCTGTAGTTACTTTGTAGAGTAATGTTACACAGGGTGTCTGCGGGGTCTTAAAATGTCTTAAATTCACTGAAATGTTGTCTTGTAGGTCTTAAATCATTTTAAACGGGTCTTAATTTTTCTTTGTTGACGTAAAGCTTCATAATCAGTGTATCCAATCACCAACAATACATCTCAATAAAACTTTATCAAAACTCCATTTATAACTCTATTTACCAATATGGTTTAATTATTTTCGTTATAATAATTTGTTTAAATGTATTTATAGACCATATATAGTGAGGATACTGACCGGGACAGACTGTTGTGCATACATTTAGATTATTATAGCTTTTAAAGTATGTCTTTTTTATGTTGGAAATCATGTGTATGTATACAACTAGAGTTTGCTTGTTTTGACACATTACTTAAAATATGTGGCTAAGAAATGACTAATTTGAAAAATCTTTTCCGACCAATAGGGCCGTTCGAAAAAATCCTTAGCATTTAGCCCTGTGTAAGTCTGAAATTTTATTCATAATGGTTTAAAAAAGTCCTTAAAGTCTTAAATTTGACTTGCTGAAACCTGCAGAAACCCTAATTACAATCTTAAGTCACTTAAAAAGAAAGTTAATAAATGTGTTTAGTTAACTTTTTAAGTTACTGTGTTATTTTATGTTGTAATTTAAAAAGTTTTTTTGAAGATTAAGATAGATTTAAGATATTAATGTATTACTTTTAAAAGTAACTTTACCCAACATTGTTCTACACCACTGTTTCCTTTCTCCAAAACTGTCTTGTCTTTGATTTCACGAAGCCACCCCCTCAGAAATACACAGTTGGCCCTGATTGGTCAGCTGGCCCAGTGTGTTCCGATTTGCTGACCACATCATGCCGAGGGCGGGGTTTAGGTTTTTTTTTAATGCTCAAACAGCAACATTACACACTAACTGTTTATTTACTAACTTACTATTGTAACTAACTGTAGTTAAATAAATAATCAAGGACTCATTTAATGTAATTTTTTTTGGGTTTCTTTGATTTTTAGGTCACAAATGCAGTATTGAAGCTGATTGAGAAGGAGAGGAATGGAGAAACCATCAACACTAGACTCATCAGTGGAGTGGTTCAGTCCTACGGTATTGCAGATTTTATTTGTTGTTTTGTTCAAGTGTGTGTTTAGAAGCAGTGTTGCTCAGTGTTTTTCTCCTCTCCAGTTGAGTTGGGTCTCAATGAGGACGATGCTTTCGCTAAAGGGCCGACTCTGTCTGTCTACAAGGAGTACTTTGAAACTCAATTTCTGGCCGACACCGAACGCTTTTACACCAGGGAAAGCACAGAGTTCCTGCAACAAAATCCTGTTACTGAGTACATGAAGAAGGTGAGGCCAAAATAGCTGGACATGCTTTAAAATAATTATTGAACTCTGTGCTCTTTTATAAATGTGTAGGTGGTGTTAAAAAAAGGCTGAACATTATTGTTGTGGAAAGTTTAGCAGTTTAATATTATTTTTATTAAGCATCTGGAGTGCTAATGGCTTACTGACAGAAGTTGATTTATTGATTGTTATTTTAAAACATGGTTGGATGGATCTGACAATGGGCAATTAATTTCATGGAATTATTATTAGTGTCAAACAAAAAAATATATATATACAGTGCTCAGCATATGAGTACACCCCTCACAAATCTCTCATTTAAATTAATATTTACTATGGGATGCTTTACAATATTCTATTTGTGCATATATAATAGATTAGTCGGTACTGAAGCCAATTCTGGAGCTAATCTAAGAAAATAACTTACTATAACGATTCAAAAATGTGTAGCGCAAATTTATATGTTAGAGAAAAATATAATTTTTATATATTTTTAAAGGGCAAAAATTAAGAGAAACAAAAAATATCTAAAATTTTGAACTTAATTTTTTTTGCAATATTTTGCATGAATTTTAAGTTTAATCTTTCTATTTCTAAAGATTTTCAATGGCTAAAATATTACTTTAAAAAATATATCTGTTTAATAAATCTGTTTTGTTCAAATGTACCAAAATATAATGCCTATTTTCGCTGAGAAATGGTTAAAACTATTTTTAAAAGTAATATGCAATGGCAAATATAGTTAGAATGTCATTATAAACTGTTTTATTACACAATTCTAATAGTCACTTTACAATTTACGCGCTCATAGAAATACACTTACTAATAGGTTTAAAATTCCATATGCACATTTATTGTTTAACAAACATTTTATCAAAATGTATATTATGTCACAGTGCTCCTGTGTTATTGTGCTCCACCTGTCTGACACACCTGCACATTTATAAAGTTAAGTGAAAACTCGCTTACAGATTGCTCATGCACCCCAACGGCAAAATGAAAATATAGACTTTCTAACATTTTTACTTTCTACAGTAGCCAATCTGTCTGTAGTGTATGTATCTATCAGAGCATCTCACTACTTCAATCTATACTGGTTACATCATCAGAAGATGTAGTTATTTTAAATCCCTTAAAGGTACTTGTAAGATTTTTTTTTTATTAATTAAAATATCCACAAAAAAAACTCACTAGAACACTAGTGTTATATATTTTACTGACTTATGTACGTACATTATTCCAAATGTTTCAAAGAATGTTCAAATCCAGAGAAATAAGCTATTTTAAGTACTGTACATGCTAATGACTTCACACAACATTCATTTCTCATTCGGTTTTATAGAAAATGGGGAAACCTAAAATGTGTTTAGTCTGATAAAACAGTGCTGCTGCTGCTTCACGTGATCACGAGCAGAAAAACCAGAAGTGGTGGACTGTGGCATAATAAAAGCTCTGCTGCTTTCATGCTGCATCGTAAATGTCTCTTATCAGCAATTTCTTCAGGGCTCTTGTTTCGCTTCTTTCGGTCCGGTGGGATGTAATGAAGACCACAACTCCCATGATTCCACACTCAGTCACACCGTCATCAAAATACACATTTGTTTGTTGTAAATAGGCTCCCTCTAGTGGTGAAAATTACAAACTGTGCTTTATTGTATGGCACAACTCATGTTGAGGACCAATTGTTTTGCGCTTTCCATGCAAACTATTAAAAATCAATATAAACCGTATTTAAAAATATTATAAAAGTATAATCATGTATTGTACAAACTCAATATACCTCCCAGCCTCAATGGCTTTCTAGAGCTCAGTCAGCACTAGTGTGGCGCTGAAGTGTTTTTGTGCGTTTTGCAGGCTGAGGCTCGTCTTCTGGAGGAGCAGAGAAGGGTGCAGGTTTACCTCCACGAAAGCACACAGGATGAGCTGGCCAGAAAGTGTGAGCAGGTCCTCATCGAGAAACACCTGGAGATCTTCCACACAGAGTTCCAGAACCTTCTGGACGCAGACAAAAATGAAGGTATGAACCACAGAGAAAGCTAATTTATCAACGCATTAGACCAGGGGTTCTCAAAGTCTCACTTCAAAGGTCCAAATCTGAATTTTCATTAATGTAATAAGTCTGGAAAATAAAAATGCACATACATAAATCAACCATTAAAAAATGAAAATACAAATAGCAAAACAAAGTAAATAATAACAAAAAGTGGCAAAATGACAAGTGACGCTTTATATATTTGACAATGAATTAATGACTATAAATGCCACATTTATTTCATGAAAAAAAATACAAAAATGCAAAATACAGAGCAGTCAAATGTGAGAAATGGCACTGTTTGTTCCCATCATCTGACTAAACGTCTGTTTTATAGTGCCGTTTGACATTTCCATTCTTCACAATTCCAAGTATCTCATTACTAATCAAACAAATGGCTATTGCTTCGGCTCTGTTCAAATTGGGACTGTTTTTTTCACACAGTGGTTAAGATCAGCTCAAATGTCACTGAAATCAACTTTCAAACAAATTAAACTCAAACAAAAACTATAGATATCCACAGCTGATCGTCACAATAATTAGCTTATTCAAATTCTTTATTTTAAGCATGATTTTGAATCTGTCCCTGAAAGCCTGGCTGCATATAATTCAGCATATTTGCACCAGTCTGTCAGATAAAAAAATGTTTAAAACACATTCATATTTTTGATTAATTAGTTAATGTTTGCATAATTAATAACTGATCTTGACCACCCGCGGCCCACCCACAATTACACCAACAATGTACTTTTTCATTACCTGATCCGCACTTCACATCTGCGAATATAACTGAGATCCACACATCGCTACACAGCAGGGTTTTATGCATCCCTAATACACAACGTCATGATAGTAACTCGATAAGAAAACTTACTGATCCCAAACACCACAAATGACAATTTTTTTTACAGAACAACCGAATCAATCCCAGTTTGTTTGTGTGTGTGTGTGTGTGTTTAGGTAGATAATGTTGAAATAGTCACAAAATCTGCTGAGGTGAAGTGAACCATGTTTTTTGAGTAAGAAAATGTCTCTTGGGTTCACCCTGACCCCGAACACGAGATAAGGGTTAAAAAGTCAAAAAATATCTATCGATTAAAGGGGTTAACCCTAACCCTAACTCTGTCCAATCATCTTTGAAAACTCACATTTTCATCATTTACTTTTCTTTTCTGGAAAATGACACCCCTCACTCACTAGCCGCGTTTCCATTATCGCGCCTAAAGCGAGTGTGCCAGGGCGAGCCAGGGCCAGTCGCGTTTCCACTGTCACTTCCGGGGCCTGATCGGGCCAAATCGGGGCTTCCTCGGGGCCGGCGGTCGGCCTTTTTCGGCCCGCCGAATACCTTTGGCCAAAGAGGGCCAGCTCGGGCTTTGGGGCAGAGTGAAAGGAGAGGCGGAGTTTGCCCAAGTCTGTTAAAGATGGCGTGCCACCATTGCATTTTTTTTTCGATCGCACAGGAGTACATGCACCAAAAAAATAAATAAGGGAAAGGAAAACATATAGCTTGTCAGTTTAAGATAGGCTGTTCCATAAAACACCTTATAGGCTAGGGGTCTGCTTAAGATCACTCTTATGTTTCCCTTTTAAAGGGTAAGGGTGTTGCATAAAATAATAAAGTCGTTTTAATTTAATAAGTCATATTTCTTAGCTGCGTCCTCTTTGATGTTTCAATAACGCATAATAATCATTACACCACATTAAAGACACAGCAGCCAGTAACTTTTAGTTGTCCAGAGTTTTTGTCAAGTTTAAAAGGTGTGTTTGTGCATGAAACGTGCGCGTTTAGATGCTTGTATATGTGTGTGAGAGACCGGGCGAAAGAGCGCTCGCTTTACAGCTCTGTCGATGCCGTGAGCGGTTGAGTTTCTTTCTTTCTTTGTTTTGGAGATAATACAAAATATGGATACAACAGAAAGACATAAAACTTTACAAATTATGTGTTCACTTTTGTAGGCTCAACACAATAGTGTCATAGATCTAGATAAAATAACCTAAGCTATATTGAAATCATTAAAAAAATTACAAATATCGGATATAATATCCCATTAAATAAATAAACCAATATTAAACAAACAAAAGATATAACAATTTAGGTATAGACAGTATAAATTAAACCGTTTTAAGCCATTTAAACTTTCATTTTACAAAGGCCTATCTGAAAAAAAAAGACTTTAGATATTTTCTAAAAACAAATAACAACGGAGGAGTTTAAAAAAATTATTTATAAAGTATTTGGATACGATGGTATTAATCAAATCGTGCAAACAGAGCATTTTTTTGGGTGAGCAAATCCATCAGAAACTACCTTCTTTTCTGTCTGCACTGCGTACAAACCTATGGTACAATCGGATTGGGAAAAACTGCACTTAAAAATGTGTTCTATGACCTCAAACAAGTGTTTATGTTTTTATATGACGTGGTACAATTTTAAAATTAAATTTTAAACGTAAAGCTTTATTAGAAGGATATTTAACATTTTAAATTGTAAATTAAATGGTTTAGAAGGATATTTAACATTTTAAATTGTAAATTAAATGGTTTAGAAGGATATTTAACATTTTAAATTGTAAATTAAATGGTTTAGAAGGATATTTAATATTTTAAAT
>CAIGQV010018314.1:525824-543993 GCA_903798115.1 Danio jaintianensis | reverse complement strand
GCTACTTTAATAAACATTTTTGTCATCACCATTGTAGAGAACATTTTATGGTTTTTAGTCTATTCTAGTGTTAACAAGGCTGCATTTTTCAAATTAAAAGTGTGGCTAAAATAAGTAAAATTCCTAAATATTATTACAAATTAAAATAACTGTTCTTTATGTGAATATATTTTACATTATAATTTATTGCTGTAATGAAGACCTGAATTTTTAGCATCTTTACTTTTGCTTCACGTGATCATTTAGAAATAATTCTAATATTCTGCCTTGCTGCTTTAGTAAACATTTTTATCATCACCATTGTAGAGAACATTTTCTTCATATATTCTCTTACTTTTAATGATCAATTTAATGCATGAAAAGTAAAATTCCTACTAGGACTGCATGATAAATCTGATATTGCGATGTTTTCTTTTTCTGCGATAAATATTGGGATATGAATACAGTTTCACAATATAGTTCGAATAGCACAATTTGATGGTTTTCTGGGGAGTCTAACAGTATTTAGATACATAAATTAAATAATCACAATGCTTTTATTACTTTTTGTCTAGTTTCTAGTCCAAATATCAAAAAATTCTTACAGCAAGTAAAAATACTGTTTTACTTTCACCGTCAGAAGAAATAAGTCAAAATGAAGAGTTTTTCCATAAAACAAGCAACATTATCTGCCAGTATGGTAAGTGAAATAATCTTGATTTCACTTTGAAATGTAGATATTTGGACTAGAAACAAGACAAAAATTCTAAGTGAGAAAAAACAGGTTTTTGCATTAATTATATGCATTTGGTATAAATACAGTGGTTAAATACAATTCTGTAGCTCCTGCTCAACTATAATTCAGACTCAACATTGCATATCTTTGCGATGTGACTATTGCGGATGCGAACATTGCGATATCGATGGTAAAATTATATATTGTGCAGCCCTAATTCCTACTGTAACCCCAAACTTTAATATTGCAATTAAAAATCAGTCAATTATGCAGTTTTTGTCTTTAATTCTGAAGTGGAATTGACTCCTGTGCCTGATTATGTAAATTGCATTGCAGTAATTCAGTCTTTGAGTCATTTAAATGAAGCATGAATATTGACTAATTATTGTGTGTTTGTGTCCATGCAGGCATCTACGTTCCAGATGGCCATTCTACTGCAGTACAACACAGAAGACGTTTATACAGTCCAGCAGCTGACGGACAGCACACAGATCAAAATAGTGCGTCAACCAACAAACGCACATTTAAATCATTGTCCAGACATCAATTGAATATTCATCTAACAGAGCTTTTTACATTTATTTTTAGGACATATTGGTGCAGGTTTTGCAAATATTATTAAAATCCAAGTTGCTGGTAAGCAGTTCTTTTTTTATTGTTGTTGGAAAAAAAAATGCATAAAGTCAAAATGAAATGAATAAGCTAATATATTTTATCGGTTTCAGATTATATTTAAGACAATTTTCCATTTCTGCTGATGTCGCTAATTCCATACATATCGTTAACCAATCGCCAAGCAGCTATTTAGGTGTTCATTTCTTTTTTCGGCTTAATCCCTTTATTAATCTGGGGTCGGCACAGTGGAATGATCAACCTACTTATCCAGCATATGTTTTACGCAGCGGATGCCCTTCCAGCTGCAACCCATCACTGGGAAACACACACACATTCTCATTCACACACATTCACTACGGACAATTTAGCTTACCCAATTCACCTATACCACATGCTTTTGGACTTGCGGGAGACACCGGAGCACCCGGATGAAACCCACGCAAACACGGGGAGAACATGCAAACTCCACACAGAAATGCCAACTGACCCAGCCGGGGCTTGAACCAGCGACCTTCTTGCTGTGAGGCGATTGTGCTACCCACTGCGCCACCTATTTAGGTGTTATTTAGTCCTATTTAATCAAGTGATCCTCTAATTGGCTCATATAGAACATCCAGCATGTTCTTAAAGCAGTAATTCTCCATTTAGTTACCGTATATACCCTAGTTCAGGGTTCATACGGTCATGGAAAAACTGGAAAAGTCATGGAATTTTGACATGGCATTTTCCAGGCCTGGAAAAGTTTTGGAAAATCAGAAAAACCCACAAAGTTTTGGAAAAGTCATGGAAAACAGATATCTGTATACTTAAATATAGGTTAGTTGTCTTTACTACTTTTCTGTCCTTGGCCAATCACATACTCTCACATTATTAGTGCGGTGTAAGCATTATCTAAATAAATTTTACATAGATAAATATAAGCTGAAACTAAATAGATTGTTGCGTGTTTTACGATATGCTGTAATAAATTTTTACATGTATTGTTTTTTACCACGCATATGTAGACATTGCATGAAACATCAGGTCATGGAAATTTACTTGGAAAAATCATGGAAAAGTCATGGAACTTTAGTAGTAAAAATGTGTATGAACCCTGCTAGTGTTGATATTTTAATAATTGGGCTTTCTAATAGTTTTTTTATTAGCCCCCCTGTGTATTGTTTTTTCTCCCCAATGTCTGTTTAGTGGAAAAAAGATTTTTTAAACATAATAGTTTTAATGACTCATTTCTAAAAACTGATTGCTTTTCTCTTTGACATGATGACAGTACATTATATTTTACTGGATATTTTTCAAGATGCTAGTATTCAGCTTAAAGTGACATTTAAAGACTTAACTAGGTTAATTAGGCACGTTAGGGTAATTAGGCAAATCATTGTATAAAGATAATTTGTTCTGTAGGCAATGGAAAAAAATATTGCTTAAGGGGGCTAATAATATTGACCTTAAAATGGTTTTAAAAAAATTAAAAACTGCTTTTATTCTAACCAAAATAAAACAAATAAGACTTTCTCCAGAGGAAAAATATTATAGGAAATACTGTGAAAACTTCCTTGCTCTGTTAAACATCATTCGGGAAATATTTGAAAAAGAACAAAAACTGCAGAGGATAATAATTTTGACTTCAACTGTATATAATATTTGTCATAGCAGTGTGTTTTCGGTTGTAAATCATCAGTGTTTGTCTATGCAGGTTTTAGAGGACGAGAACGCAAATGTGGATGAAGTGGAATTTAAACCCGACACCCTTATAAAGCTCTTCCTGGGCTATAAAAAGTAGGTCCTCTGAAGTGCATGTCATATTGCAGTTATGAGTCTATAATTAATGCATATTTTGTGCTTTAGAATGATGCCGAGTACTAGCAAAATGCATTTGTGAATATTGATGGTTGATTATTTTGTTTGTTTTTCTCCACAGTAAAAAGCTGCGAGTGAACATTAATGTGCCAATGAAGACGGAGCAGAAACAGGAACAGGAAACGACCCATAAAAACATTGAGGAGGACAGGAAACTCCTGATTCAGGTATCAGTGTTCATGAGATTAGAATTTTGTTTACATTTTTAAAGTATCATCATATGCTTCTTAATCTAGTTATTTAATCAAAATACATTAAAACAGTAATGTCACAGTAAAATTTATAAAATAATATTACAATTTAAAATAGTTGAATGTTTAAAATAATGAATATCTTAATTTTGTACCATTATTTAGGGTGTACTCACACTAGGTACAGTCACCTTGAACCGTGGCGAAGCACACTTGTCCCCTCTCCCCCAACGGCCTGCACTCACATTGCATTTTTTACCTTCTGAGCTAGAAGCACGCTTGCGTCATCGATGATGCGACTGTTCAGTTTATCAGGAAGAGAAGCACTTTCGCTCAGCACAGTGGAGATTGCTTTAGTTATATCGTTTTGTATTATTTTTAGTCGTTTAGTCAAAATATTTAGCAGAACAGACCCACCACTTTTCATGCTCATAAACGTTCATGTCAGGCTGCAGGTATTAGGTTTGCTGAAGGTGCAGCGAGGGGTTTGCATTTTTAATAATCTATGACAGTTCGTGTTCATTGAAAAGTAAGAATGATTAATAAATCCATATGAAACAGTCCCTTAAAAGTGACGTCGCGTCTTCAGTTTCGCGTTCAGGTGCGCTTTGCACTCCCTACAAGCGTACCGCCCCAAAGCCCAACCGAACCGCGCTCTGGCACACCTCTTCCAACCGGGCCAGGGCCAGGGCCAGCCAACTGAATTGCGCCTGGGCCCGATTCGAAGCACTCACACTTGTCAAGCGAACTGGGAAACGTGCCTGGGCATGGTTCGGATAGCTTAACTTAGTGAGTGCACCCATAAAGTTAGAGACTCACTAAATGGTTATTTAGCCTAACAGTAGCTTTTATACCAAAGTATGTCTTGTTAGGCATTTTTAGAACAAGAATTATTAAAAGACTGTAGAGGATCATAACGCAGCCCCAAAATATAAATTATTTGTCACTTTAAATGTTTATACTTAGTCACTATTTTTCAAACCACTAGATTTGACCATTTGTAAGAAAGAAGGCAGGCATTAAAGGTTGAATTAAAATAAGATATGAGGATATTCTTTATATATTTGAATAAGTACATGTCAGAATAAGTATGTTTAATTTTTATTATTGTTATGTTGAATAGTTTATTTATTATTAAACAAAACATTATGTAAAACATTAGACACTTAATTTGCATTTTTAAGGGAACTTATTATGCAAAAATAACTCGTAGAAGGGGCAACAATGTGTGAATATAACCAGCTTCTAATGGTAAAAATGTATTAATATAATTATAATTTAATGAATATATTTTATAATCACACTTCATAAAAACAGTCTGCAGAAACACTGATTGACATTCCCCCTTTGTACGTGTCATCAGAGGGGGAAAGCCCCGCCCATTAGTGATGATCTCTCCCTCATTAGCATAGACAGCCCTGAGTGAGAAGCAGCCGTCCGCCATTAGAGTTTTCACACCTACTGAAGATAATGTCAGTGACTAAGAGGATTATAAATGTGGAGTTTTAGTTTTTCACAGAGATAACTTTAGTCTTGTTTTGAATCTACTGATATGGTGACTTTTGTAGCTCCGCCCTCTTTTGAAAAGAGCACAATCTCATTTGAATTTAAAGCGACAGTCACCAAAGTGGCACAATTTGGATCAAAGCCTAAAAAGGGTGTACTGCACAAATTGTCTTGTTAATTGTTACAACCCCTTTTTGTCTAAGGGAGTGGGGTTGCACATTTAACTGAGGAATTGGTTTTTGGCAGAACTCAAAAGTAAATTGTGGGACAAAGTAAGGGGGTTGACAACAAGATAGTGATCAGATGCTCGTGATTTATTTACAGAAGGTGAAAGTGAATCAATGAGTGAGGTATATACAGTATATACAATGTCAGAGACAATAAACATCGAAATGTTAGAAAGACTGGCTATGGGTGGCTCTAAAAAAATAACCAAACAGAACCAAACAGTCTTACTAATCCCCTCTAATCTAATAAACAAAAGATGTGGATAATAAATCTTCAACATCGATGACGTCCTATCTGATCTACACTGACTAACAATTAAACCAAAACTACACGGGATGGCATGCACCCTCTTACCTAGTGTATCTCTAGACAGATGTTAACCTACGTGTTGACATGTATGTCACGTGACGTACTTAGCTACCAGCCTTTCTAAACTCACAAGGAAACATGAGGATAGGGAATGTATGGCGACACAAAGGTAAGAAATGACAGTAACAAACTCACAACAATAACAAAGTGTAAATAATATTAAGACGAACAATACTAATAAACGGGGATAACAAGTCGGCTCCAGAACTACCGGACTGAAGACCTTTTATAGGACAGATGGCAGGCGGGGATTGGCTGGAGCTGAGGTAGAATTGCAGAGCAGTATCCAATCAGATAGCAGGAGAGATGGGATTGGTTGCAGCATGGACAAGCGAAACAGCCAATCAGAGACAGGAATGGGCGGAGCAAGCACGGTAGTGGACTGGGTGACAGACAGAAACACATGATGAGACACAAACAGAAACAATAAAATAACCAAATAAGTACTGGCACGTAGCATTAATATATTAGCATTAGCATATAGTTAGTTGAGTTCAAATGAACATAAATATGTGTTTGTTTTTTGTTTTGTTTTTTTCAGGCGGCCATAGTGAGAATCATGAAGATGAGGAAGGTTTTGAAGCATCAACAGCTTCTGGCGGAGGTTTTGAACCAGCTCTCATCCCGGTTCAAACCCAGAGTCCCCGTCATCAAGGTCAGTTTCTAGCAGTGATGGAAAGAGCACCAAAAAAAGTAGTGCGAGTTAGGGTTGTCACGATACTGGAATTTGGTACCAGTCAGTACTGAAGTTTTAAAAACATCCATTTCCCGCGAACATTTGAGCGCTGTTGAGCACGTTCTTAAACACCGCTGATTACACCGCACCACAGATACAGGGACACTGGAGCGTTTTAAAGTCACGTCGATCAGCTGGTTTGTCTATAAGCTGACATACGAGCGATCCGCTGATGAATCGTGGCTTTAAAACGCTCCAGTTTCCCTGTATCTGTGGTTACACTCAGTAAACAGTGGTGAGTTCGGTGAACTAATGAGCACGTGAACACAATGGCAAATCAGCGCTGTTTAAGAATGTGCTTAACAGCGCTCAAATGTTAGCAGGAAATGGACGTTTTTTTTTTATTTTAGTACAGATTGGTACCAAATTCCAGTATCGTGACAACACTAGTGCGAGTAGAGTAAAAGCATCTGTTTTAAACACTACTGAAAGTATAATTAAAAAGTAGCCCTTCTAAATGTACTCATGAGTAGTGAATATTGCATTAATGTGAGAACGCATTACATTAATATATGCACCTATAGTACGCAGACAGAAAGCATGTTGATGCATTTCTATGCGGAGTGAAAACTACACGTTAATACTCAGGTTATGCACTTTGACCCCTGACTAACAAGCTACGAGTGTCCAGCAGTTTGTGTCGCAAACCAAGCCCATGCAACACTATTTTGTGCATGTTTAAAAACGTAACATTCTGTAGTGCATTTAGCGATTGTTTAAGGCCATTTCACTATTTCAGTCAACACTAGGCACTTTTAATGCTTCCACACTCTACATAATTACTGCACTTATATAGTGTCGCTATAGTGATGCTATTTTTCTATGCACAATTTGATTGGACGGGAATCACAGGACTGATTATTTTACGTAGCCAATCACTATTGACCTTGTTTTTCACATATAAGCGGGTGCAGCCTTTGGAATCTTTTTGGCTCCAGACTTCCAGTCTCATTCACTTCCATTGATTTTTAGACGTTAAAACAGCTTGTTATGCTGCATGATGTTGCAAACTGACATTTTCTTATTATATTATTCTTCTTTTTATGTATAGTCATGAACACACTTGTTTGTAGAGCAAGCAGTTTGACAGTTTTCTGCCGTTTATTATTCCTAGTCATCTATAGGCAACTGAATCGGAAGTTCTAAAACAATCGCAAAAACGAGCGCACTTCCCCATTGAAGAATAAGGTCAATAGACAAGAAAAAAATAAACATACAAAGTAATGTTGAAAATAGCACAGTAAACGTATTGATACAACACTAAAAACGTACTCCGGTAAAAGTGCACAGTTTTTAAACTACTTAACATTGTGTAATTACTGAGGAAAAACTGTAATTTGAGTATTTGTAATTTGTTAGTTTACACCACTGGTTTCCAGTCCTCTTCTAGTCTGGCTAACAGGGCTTTTTCAGGGTTTCCGCTGGGTCTCAAAATGTCTTAAATCCCAAAATCAAAATTTTAGGCCTTAAAAAGTCTTAAATTTACTGAAATATTGTGTTGTAAGTCTTAAATCTTTTTGAAACGGGTCTTAATTTTCCCTTGTTCATGTATTGCTACCCAATCTGGCCAAAATCCATACAATCATCAGCAATCCATCTCAATAAAACTTTAAACTTTTTATTGAAAAGGTACTTTTTAACTCTATTTACCATAATGGTTTAATTATTTTCCTTACAATAACATTTGTTTAAAAATGCTCCATGTATTTACTGCTGAGGACGCTGACCTGGACAGATTGTTGTGCATAGATTTAGTTTATTATAGTTTTTAAAACGTGTTCTTTTTTATTTTTATTTTAAAGAAAGTTTAATGTTGGAAAAAAAAAGTGTATACAACTAGTGCTTGCTTGTTTTTACATAATATTTAAAATATTTTGCTTAGAAATATCTAAAATATTTTTTAATTGTTTATTATTAATTTATTATTGTATTATTAAATGTATTCAATTATAATAATTTTTTTTGGATAGGATAGGGCAAATAAAAATCTTTTCTATCTGGGCCATTTGAAAAATTCCTTAGTCTTTAGCCCTTTGAGTCTAAAATTCCATTCATAATGGTCATAAAAATGTCTTAAAGTCTTAAACTTGGTGAAACCTGCAGAAACCCTGTTTGTATCAGCGCTCATGCTTTGTCTTGTCTTTCACAGAAGTGCATTGACATCCTCATAGAGAAGGAGTATCTGGAACGGGTGGATGGAGAGAAAGACACCTACAGCTACTTGGCCTAAACATTTCTTTGCTCCTCCACGTCTTTACTGTCTGTCTCTCTCTCTCTCACTCATTTTTTTTGTTTGTTTGTTTTTTTAAGTTGTCTCTCGGGTAATAAATATCATTCCTCTTGATGTTCGGCCTGTGTTGATGGGATTATGAGAGTTTAAAAAGGACTAACAGAAGAGGAGTGTGTGCGTCAGTAACTTTACTGTTGCCCTGGATATGGACAGACTGCATTTGAAATGTACATACAAACGGAAACCTCGAGCTTTAATCTCGCAAAATAAAACATCGCAGGTTTCGAAGAACCCAATCAGAAACAAACACATTAAGCATGCTCTTGCCTATCAGCATTTAAATGAAGAAGAGAAAAAAGAACAAAGTTACACTGAAATCGTAGCAATGAGGGGCTTCAGAAATGTTTTAAGAGGAGAAAAGAAAAATCATATAGGAAAAATAAACAACGTGCAATTTTATCTGCACGTACCGGGAATGAGCGAGTTGGACAGGTTTGTAGACGTGTTCTCTGCATTGTTACCTGCTACCAGAAAACCATTTGTATAGTGTGGTTCACTTTTTTAAATGTGTGTTAAATAAAAGGATTAAAAGTTTCTGTATGTATTTATGATGCTGTGGAGTCAATATGTTGATTATTCATACATCAATATGCATCTTCGGGACCTATCAATCAGGAACCTTCTACAAAACAGGTAAAGTAAAACAAACTAAAAAGTCTTGAGGTAAAAGAAAATATAGGAACATATTTTTCCAGTTTCTTGCAGTGTCTGTATGCTGATTTCATTCACAGGAGTACAAAAAAAATACATGAAGTGCATAAAACATCTTTCAATTGTTTTTGTCTTAACAGGACAACTTTTATTAGTTAGTTTTTTTTCCCCCTTCTTCAAATGCTGAGTTTTGTATATAAAATATGACGAACAAAATACAGGAAGATATGTACATTAGTTAACTTTATTTGTCCCCATAGGGAAGTTTCATTTGCAGCACATACTCACAGAGACATCTGACAGATTTAAAACCTAAAATACCATGGTACCCTACTCTAAATAAGTCCAGTCTACTGGCCATCAACTGCTACTGAGAGAGAAGGAATACATTTTTTTTTTTAAAACGTAATTGCTTGAGGTATAAATGATAATTTTGTCCTATTTCTTACACATCTGGGAACACAATATCGACGACCTGATAGTAACTTTGAAAGGTGTAGGATAAAGGATGCCTCTGATTGTTGATGAGAAATATTTTGTTCACATAGATATATTTGATATTTTGTTCATCTCTTCTGTTCACTGTAAAAAAATAAAGTCATGTAGGTTTGGAACCACTTGAGAGTAAATCGTGAGAACATTTCTATTTTTGGGTGAACTGTCCATTTAATGCCCAGGTGTCAAAGCCAGTTCCTGGAGGGCCGCAGCTCTGCACAGTTTTGTTCCAACCCTAATTAAACACACCTGATCCAACTAATTGAGTCCTTTAGGCTTGTTTGAAACCTACAGGTAAGTGTGTTGAAGCAGGGTTGGAACTAAACTGTGCAGGGCTGCGACCCTCCAGGAACTGACTTTGTAACGTTGATGGTGGGCATATGTGGATTTGTTTTGATAAGCAACTTTGTCTCATTTCTGGTTTAACTGATGACAAATAATGCTAAAGTGGAATAAAAAAAGATATTTAAAACTTCATAAAAAGTAAAGAATGCGCTTATCTATAGGAATTAGGTAATATTTCTTGATTTGTTAACTAATGTCACGCTCCGACCGGATCTTTGAAAATACTACAGTCCGATTCAAATCAGACAATCCGCGAATGAATTGTGTGAACCGATTCAATAGGTTCACCGAAAAGAGTCGGTTCAGTAGGAAGATTTATCACGAAATGGGTCTCGTTTTTATAAAACTTTGAAAAGTAAGATATAACTAGTTATGCTTTAGAGTGAAGTATTAAGTCTAAATAAAAGGTTTCGTGGAAATACTCCAATAAAGTGCGCTATGCTGAATCGACCGCCAAACGCCCCACGTAGGACCACAGCGGCCTGTACAGCATGAACGGTTATTTATTTATTTTTTGCGTGTGCTTGGATGACCTCATTAAAATTAAGTAACAAAAAATGAATAATACTACTAATATTTTTTTTAAAGAGCAAATTACAGAAGCAAAAAATTATCAAAATATATATTATTTACAAAGTCTTTATAAAGTTTCACAGTTTTTTGCACTTTTTTTTACTGCTTTTTTACTTACACTATTTTGTAATGCAGTAATTAAATAATTTAAGTCAGTGAAAATTGATTATTAACGATCAAGAAAATTTTCATTTGTGAATATAATATTTATCCATTAAAGTAAAGAAATTGGCTATATAGTCTATGGTTGTCTTGAGAAAAGTAACACATTATATCACACATAGAAAAATTAATGTTGAACTTTTGTATATGTACATTTGTTAGTATTTTTTTTTATTGGCAAACCTAATAACAGGGAAATGAGACAATTATATTTCTTATATGTAAAGATAGCATACAGAGGTAAAAGAAACAAAAACAATAACAAGAAACTAAACCAAAAATGTGGGTTTGCACGAATGGGTTTACATTAATCGAATTAATTGAACATTAATTAAGCTATTACATAATCAATAGAGAAAAATAAAAAGCCGAAAAGGTTGTTATAATGTGTCAAAAAAATTGGTGCTTTTCTTTTTCAAAATTCTGCAAGAAAAATGGTAAAATACAAAGAAGATTTAAGCCATTTTTGCTTATAAATATTTTTTTGCATTCAGTATAAAATAATTAACAATGTATTCAAAAGATAAAAACTTAGGATTGTCATAGTAAAAAAATAACGTCTCTGAGGACAAAAGTGTGAGTCAAATTTGTAAACTTAAAAACATAAGAACTCAACCCAAAATCATTTTGTTACACCAATATTTGTTAGTAATTTATGGAAATGTACGTCGTTTAGTTGACGTCATGACGCTTGTATATGATTGGCTGTGTCATGCTCCAGGTGTGTGTGTGTTGGTCGAGTGATGGAGCCTGGTGTTGAAGCGGCGGGCGTGCACGTGCGCGATGAGCTGTCCGAGAAATGTCAGAAGTTGTTTCTGGAGTTTCTGGAGGAGTGAGTGTAGCTGTTTGCACTAATGAGCTGGATTTACGTGTTTTATAATCTGTGTCTGGTATTTGTCAGGTTTCAGGATAAAAACGGCGACGCTTTATATCTGTCGGACGCGCAGGAGCTGATCCGACCGGAGAGAAACACGCTGACCGTGAGCTTCAGCAACATCGAGCACTACAACCAGCAGCTCGCCACCACCATCCAGGAGGAGTACTACAGGTCAACAACTGATGATTTAAAGGGATAGTTCACACATAAATGAAAATTTACACTCCATCAAGTGATTCCAAACGTTTACGGGTTTCTTTATTCTGTTCAACACAAAAGAAGATATTTCGAAGACTGCTGAAAACCTGTAAACATTGATACTGAGGTAAAGGTGGTTTTAAATTCGCGCATTTGTTCATTATTTAACAGTGAGAACTTGTGACACGGTATTTATATTGTTTACCATGCTACTTTGACTATTGGGTCTGAAATCACATGTAAGTATAACTTCAAAACAACTTATTTGACTGTGAACAATGTTGTAGTTTGATAGTCATTGGCTGCTAATATGATTTCCCTATTTAGAATTGGCAGAGAATATTATTCTGAAGTAATATTATTAAGGAGAAAGTCAGAATGTGCGAATATAAAACCACCTCAATACCATTAGCTATGTTTCCATCCAAAAATGCGAAATAACTTAATGCGCAAAACTGGAATATCGCATAAAAGATGTGCGAATAAAGCAGCGTTTCCATCCAATGAGTCAAAGAGAACAAAATCGTCACTTCCTGATTAAATGGCGCCAAATATCAACAGTAAAAACGGAATTTGCTGAGGTAGGAGAAGCTGCGTGAATCTTTTCTTCATTTAATAAATGACTTGCGCCTCAGAAGGCAATGCTGACACGCAGTGAACGCGTGGTGGCGTTTGAAGGCGTGAGACGCGGAGCACAGACGCTCTTAACAATTCTGGAGGTCATTAATAATATAATAACACTAATACTGAAATGGTTAAGGCATTTTAGAATGACCAAAACAACATTTCAGATGTTTTACAATGTGCTCAGCCTGCTGGTTTGTCCATTTACAAACATTTTTATCATCACATGATCTCTTATAACCAAATCACATGACCTTTTTTTAATGCGCATACTGGAATTTGTTCGGTAAAAGTGTTTCCATCGTAGTTTATGCGCATCTTTTCTTATTGAATAAAAAGTTTATCCTACTCAGTTATGCGCATACATTTTTTATGCGCATTTCCTAAATTTATGCGCATCTTAGCGTTTCCATCAACCGATTTTTTATGCGCATATCCAAAATGCGCATAAAAATAGGTGGATGGAAACGTACCTAATGACTTCCATATTAGGAAAAACACATACTATGTAATTCAGTGGTTACAGGTAGGCATGGGACGATAACTGGTTTTAAGGTATATATTTTTATATAAGTTATTAAAACCGTTAAAAATTTCTGTTATACCGTTCCTAAGGTATTTGTAAGGTGTGTTTTTTTTTTTACACGACTATTTTATTGAGGTTTTTTTAGGGCAACAGTAGAAAAGGACCTTCCACATCACAAGCTACTGGTCAGTCTATGATTCAGGAAACATCTGAAAAACAAATCTCTTATACACCAACATCCAGCCTGCTGTAGAGCTGAACAGTGCAGTGGCTTTACTTTATATCCAAAGAAAAGAAAGATATCCAAAGATGCCTTTTCAAGTAATTAAGACAGCAGAAGTCAATGACTTATTTAAATGATTTAGCCTGACATTTATTGTTTCAAAATATTTTAAATGTTAAAGATAATATATATCATGTTCAAAGGGGAAAAAGTTGTTGTTTTTTAGCCAGACATTTAAAAAGAACATATTTTAGAGCAGTAATTACAATACCGTGATATCGTGAAACCGTGATATTTTACCCAAGGTTATCATACCGTCAGAATCTTATACCGGCCCATGCCTAGTTACAGGTTTCCAACTTTCTTCAAAATATCTTCTTTTCTGCTCATCAGATGAAAGTCAAACAGGTTTAGAACAAGTAAAGGGTGAGTAACGTTAAATGATGACAGAATTTTTAGTTTTGGGTAAACTATCCCATCCATAAACATTCAAATCTGCAGGCTGTTTACCCCCAAAAAACAAATCTTACTTAAGATGTCAAATGTTTTTTTTTTTTTTATATTATCAGCAACTTCTCATTAAGCTAATTGTTTTTTTTAATGTTACCATGTTTTATTTAATGTTATTACTGCACTTATTATTTTTGGTTAAATTATTAGTGGTCGTATTAGCTAATGTTAGTTAATGCATTAACTTCAACAAACAATGAACAATACATTTATTGCTGTATTTATTCATCTTTGGTAACTTTGCTTAATGGAAATATAGGTGTTTATTGTTTGTTCATGTTAACTCGGTGGTAAGCATGAATTTGGATTTGAATAATGCATTAGTAAATGTTAAACTATGATTAATATAGGCTGTGAAAGTATTGTTCATTCTTATTTACCTAATAAAACCTTATTGGGAAATGTGACAGAAATCTTAAACCATGTTATTAAAGTCAGATACTATCATTTGCCAGTGAGATGGTAAAATCATAGTAATACTATGGTGCAATTTGAGTGCTTAAAGTCTTTTTTTTTAAACAAAACTCTCTAATTTTATACATTTGAACATTCATAGACTGGCTGGGAAAACAGCCCTTTTTTGTTGATGTAAATCGAATATGTAATAACCCTGAAAAATGTCATACTTGTACTATCATGTCATTTTTTATGTATGTTTATTTTTTTTTTCAGGGTTTACCCGTTTCTCTGCAGAGCAGTTCGTCATTTTGCCAGAGATCATGGAAATATTCCCCCTTCCAAAGAGTTTTATGTGGCTTTCTCAGAGTTTCCATCAAGGCAAAAGTAACCATTTCTGTGCTTAACTACTTGTCTAGACACTTTTTAAAGGGATAGTTCACGCAAAAATTAAAATTGTCATTTATTTATTCAACATCTTGTTTTAAACCCAAAAATTAGAATTGCCACCGTTTACTCATCCTCCACTCGTTTCAAACCTGTTTGAGCTTCTTTCTTCTGTTGAACACAAAAGAAGATACTTTGAATAATGTTGGAACAAAAGCCATGTTCCTACTATGCATGCCAATGGCTGTTTTTTTTCTTCCAACATTCTTCAGAATATTTTGTTTTGTATTCATACAATTCATAAGAGTTTAGAACCATTTGAGTGTGAGTAAATGGTTTGGATTTTTTTCAATGGTGAGGATTTTTTTTTTTCGTGAACTATCCCTTTAGCTCTGGGGTTCTCAAACTCTATCCTGGAGGGCCGGTGTTGTGTTGTTATGCGTGGGGCTTTGTCCACTCTCTCGTCTCTTTGAACTTACTTTTTCTTTAATCCATGCGAGAGAACCACTTCTGACACCATGTATTATTTATATTTTTAAAGACAGACCCTAACACATTCAATCCTTTTCAGTCCAGCCATCTTTATTATTTACCTTCCTTGAACACACTCCCTTAAAGCCCCATGCATAACAACACAGGTGTCTTGCAAAGTTTAGTTCCAACCCCAATCAGACACACCTGGGCCAGCCAATCAAGCTCTTACTAGGCTTTCTAGAAACATCTTTGCATGTGTGTTGAGGCAAGTTGGAGCTAAAATCTGCAGGACACCGGCCCTCCAGGACAGAGTTTGAGAACCCCTGCTTTAACCCCCTTAACTGTCAGCATCCTGATAGCTCTGGTAACTTTTTACTTTAATAACTTTACTTCACAATATTACAATTAAATTCTAGTCTCATCAACTATATATTATTGGAAAGGTCTAAGCCTTCTGAATGGATATTTGTAGGAATATATCTGTAGGAAGAGTTAGAGATCAAAGTCCATTTAATGTCACCTTCAACCTGTGGGACTGTTTGCGGTTATATTTTTAAACAATATTTTTATTGTCTAAACATGAAGCAATAATGACACTATATTAATGGTGTATAATGTCTAGTTTCCATATCTGGTATGAATGAAGTATGCTTCATAACCCAAAAATAGGAGGCGCCCTGATATGGTCACCAAATGGAGACTGTCGTCTGGTGGTCATATCTGGTACTGCGGCCGAAGCCAAAATTTTACTGAAAGCTTATTTTTGAGATATCAACTTCAAATTTGGAATGTAATTTGTTCAGATATTTAGCTTTTTAATTTTTTTTGGTCAAATTTTGACTAAAATAAAACATGTAAAATACGTATTTTATGTAATATATTAACATATAATTTGTTTTTATTTTCATGAACTTAAAGGCACATACAATCTGACAGGTGTCGTATTTAAGAGAGCAAGCTTAAATCTGTTCACCAAAGTGTTGAGGATTGGCAAACATTTAAGATGAACATCTCATTTTCATGTCCATGTTCAAAAAATGGGGGCATGAGTTAAGGGGTTAAACCCACTCGTATCATGTTTATTTCAGTCTGTCTTTTATATGCATTTTTTTTATTTTTTTTATAATGTAACACCCACTTTTTGAACCTAATACAGTATAAAATACATTTGTACTAAACCTGTATGTAAATTGTCTCTGGTTTGATTGGCTAACTTCTCTGTATGTGAAATGAGTTGTTTTCTCTGTGCTGTCCAGGATCCGCGAGCTCTCCACTGTTCGTATCGGCACACTGTTGCGCATCAGTGGTCAGGTGGTCCGAACCCACCCCGTGCACCCAGAGCTGGTCAGTGGCACCTTCCTCTGCCTGGACTGTCAGTCAGTCATCAAAGATGTGGAGCAGCAGTTCAAATACACTCAGCCCACCATCTGCAAGAACCCAGTGTGCGCAAACCGCCGCCGCTTCATGCTCGACACCAACAAGTCACGCTTCGTTGACTTCCAGAAGGTAAGGGTACACTTGTGTTTTCATTTACAGTTTGCAACCAGACTATAAATAATAATAGAAATACTTTTTAGTACTTGCCAAATATGTAAATCTAAAATAGGCCTTTTTTTGTACCATGTCTTGTTTAAATTAGAATGATTTTGGTTATTTCATAAGGCTCACAATTTTACATTTGGGTTAAAGGGGAAGTTCACCCAAAAATCAACAGTAACTCATTTGCTCTCAATTATGCAGTTTTTAACCTTCATGAAAATATATTTTTTTTCTTTGTTTAACACAAAGATATTTTGATGAATGCTGAGTAGCTGGAACCCATCGACTTCCATTGTAGGAAAAAGAATACTATGGAAATCAAAGCGTACCAGCATCGTTTCATGTAATATTAATGCAAAAGCAGACTTGTTTCACACCAAAGGAAATAATATTTACACTGTCTAACACATAAGTCTCCTATATAGTACGTGTCAGATACTAGAGAGCATTTGATTGGTCAGAAGATTTGATGAGGTGACTGGGAGAAAAAAGGTTGGTCCATTTAGGCAGAAGTGACAACCTGGAAGCTGTAAATGTTTCTATATTCTAAAGTTTTGGAGCCCACTAGCTTATAGATAATGGAAGACTTTAACATATAGATACTAACCATTTTGATTTCATGGGGACTTAAACACCTATGTATGCTCATATGTGCATCAATCATAATTTTAAGTACTCCGTCTTTTTCACCTGTAGATATATTTGTTGAAAAACTTAACTGTAACGGTAAATATTTTTTGGATCTTAAAGTCTGTGTGAAATCATAATTTACAATGTATATTTTGCCAGTGCACTCCATTATTTTTAAGGTGAACAAAAAATCCAAGTTAATCCACTGAATTGTTTTTTTTGTTTTGGTAATCTTCAATCGAAATCTGACCATTTGCTGGAGGGGCGGTGCTTAACTGATGACATCAGTTTGATGGCTTCAGCCACAATATTCTTAACCACGCCCCTCTTACTATTAGTTTGCTATGAGTGAATGATGCTCAAAATGAAAGCCCTGCCCACTACTCAATATTCCATTTCAGTTGGAAGTACATCAACATACTGAAATAAGTCTCAGCAGCTTTAGGTTCACACGGATAGTAACTCTGTATCAGGTGCGCATCCAGGAGACGCAAGCAGAGCTGCCGAGAGGATCCATTCCCCGCAGTGTGGAGGTGATCCTGAGAGCAGAGGCTGTGGAAACCGCACAAGCAGGAGATCGCTGCGACTTCACCGGCACTCTGATTGTTGTTCCTGATGTGTCCGCTATGGCTCTCGCTGGTACTAATGTTTTTTCAATTAATACAAATAGTCCAAAATGTATGCGTCTCTTTAATTGACAATATATCAGTATCCAGTTTAACCTATGTGAATTGTTCAAATTGACTACCCTTTTGTTATATTTGTGGCTGTTTTTGCCCCTTTGACTTCCATTGTAACCACATTTTTTGATTGCAAAGCCTAGACGCCAAATAATCATGCATTCTTGATTATTGGTGTTTTCCCTGTTGGGAAGAGATAAAACTTTATTTTTACGGTTGATCATCCGTTGGCAGCATTAACCCTTTAGATAGGCCTGTGCAAAAAAAGTTTCTGACTTTTATATGGAGTTCTATTGAGTAAAACAGCAGATTATAGTGTGTGTGCATAAATACACTTTGTTCTGAGAGCTGAGCTGCTTATTTCTCGAACAT
>CAIGQV010018314.1:497780-510824 GCA_903798115.1 Danio jaintianensis | reverse complement strand
TGAGTTTGATTTAAAATTAGACAGCTTGGGTAATGTTTTGCAGATTTTAGTATGACTTGAAAATCATTTTTGGTGTAGCTGTGCTTTTTAACGGCTTTTGTTAAGATGGTTGTCCTCATATACATGTTTGTAGATAACCGTGGAGGCTCAGGAGTTTGTGGTGGACCAGTACAAGCGTCTGCGGCAGCGGGATGGAGGAGGAACCACTAAATCAGCCTGGCGGATCACCGTGAGGCAGCTGGAGAGTATGCTGCGTCTGTCTGAGGGCATGGCCAGACTCTACTGCTCAGATGAGGTCTGTAAGCGCTCAAAAAAACTGCTTCAAAACATTACGGTTTACTTCAGATTTTGAAATGTGTACTTTTTCACTTTGGAAAGGTTCAACCCAAACATGTGAAAGAGGCATTTAGGCTCCTGAATAAGTCCATTATTCGTGTTGACTCGCCTGATATCAATTTTGACCAGGAGCATGATGAAGACAATATAAATGGTGAGATGCAGTTTCTGTTTGTCCTTCTGAACATCATTCAATTCCAGTTTGTGAAAGTAGACTGTCAAAAATCTCAGTGAGGATCATTGTGTTACTCAAGTGGACTTCATAGTCCTTTAAATGGCTTGAGATGGTTCAAATTGTGAACTGACTAGTAGTTTATTTTCTTCATGTAGAAACAAAGGGCGTTCTAAATAGCTGCAAAATCCTGCGCTTTCAGTTTGTATTCTGTGGAGTGGTTACTGTACTTGTATTCTGTATAATGGTTACTGATCACATGCCTGACTTAAATTAATGCAAAATTTCTGAATGATACTGCATTAGCTGAAAAAAACAAATGCTTTTAAATCTAATGAATTGACTCGTCATCTTAAGAGAAACTGACTACACTCTGTTTATGTAATTTACAGTGCACTCACCTAAAGCTACTGTAACATGCTAGAGGTGTGTAACTCACTCTTTTTGCATAAAATCACAAGTGCTTGAGTGAGTATCAGGTAAATGACTTGCTTGTTATATATTGACTGTTTGTGATCATATCTTATAAATAATCCATTTAGGAATATTTATTTACTTTATCTACTTAAACACTAGTTGATTAAAAGATGCTGAATGACAATGAAAGTAACTTCACAAACTGAGGTCAAATCTGATACATGACCCTGGACCACTAAACAAGACTTAAGTTGCTTGAGCATATTTCTGGCAATAGCCCAAAATAATTGGTATATTAAGTACAGATCAGGTTCCTTGAAGATTATTTTGTAAATTTACTACTGTAAATATTTTCAGTAGGATGTTTACTCAATTAAGATTTTTTTTTGATCCCTCGGATTACAGATATTGAAATATTGTCCTATCATAACAAAGTTTAATCAATGGAAAGCTTATTCATTCAGCTGTCAGAGGAAAAAAGTTTACAGATATATGTCTGATTTTGTGGTTCAGGGTCACATATTTTAATGTAAAGCAAAAACGTTTGTTCCACAGATATGAATGAGCTTAAATTGCGTGGGCATATTACTGGCAATAGCTAAAGCATTGTATGGGTCAAAAAAAAAAAAAAAGTTAAAAAAATTAGTATATTATTAATATAAAGATCCATGCTCCTTTTAAAGATTATTTTATACATTTACTACTGTAAATATTTTCAGTAGGAAGTTTTCTCAATTAAGGTTATTTTTTATTTTTTTGGAACCCTCAGATTACAGTTATTAAAATATTGTCCCATCATAAAGTTTGATCAATGGAAAGCTTATTCATTCAGCTGTCTTTTTTATTTATAACATATGTAACATATTTTAATGTAAATCAAAAATCTTTGTTCCACAGATCAGAATGAGCTGTTTGGTAAGGAGACTGAAGGTCAGAATGGAGGTGATGTGAACGGTCATGCGGGGGAGGACATGGAGACTGATCAGACTGAAAAACAAGAGAAACCAGCGGCAGCCAAACCTGCTCTCAGGATGTCTTTCGCAGAGTACAAGAGAGTCTCCAACCTCCTGGTGCTGCACATGCAGAAGATGGAGCAGTGTGAGTCTCAAAAATATACCTCAGACTGTGTGCTATCATTTTTTTAAATCCGTTTACAGTGCCTATAGAACACAGGTGTCAAACTCAGTTTGAGGGCCACAGCTCTGCACAATTTAGCTTTACCCCTATTAAACAAACCTGATCAAACTAATTGAGTCCTTCCGGCTTGTTTTAAACTTCCAGGTATGTGTATTGAAGCAGGGTTGGAACTAAACTGTGTAGGACTAACACCCCTGCTATAGAAAATCATGAGACCCCTTTGAAATAATAACTATTTGTCATTCAGCCTGAAATGAAATCTCATTACAAATAACTTTTCCATCCTTTGAAATGTTTTTGTAGCCTTCTCCTAACCTGTGCCTTTCTACAACTTTATCCCGAAGGTCTTTTGACAGCAGGGTGTAATGTGAGTAAATGTATAGATTTTCACAGGGTATGATGATTTTCTATAGGCACTGTATAGAGGTTTTGGACCAGTATGCACGTCCAAACTGGTGATACTTGTACTTAAACAACAACATGGATTGCATTCATGGGCTGTTTATGCTTTCTAAACCATGGGGAAACGCATTGAGTTGCTAAATCTTATAGGGAAGCACTTGGTAAGCAGGAAAGGGTGGAATATTTTGATAAAAACATGTATGAGAAGTATTAAGGTATTAGCCTAATATTTCACTTACTTGACTGGAAATAAGAACAAACATAAATCTTGTCAAGATTCTTACTCTGGAAACCCTGCTTTAGTTTGGACGACCACAAACATCTTTCGTTCCTCAGACAATTTTATTTTCTCGCTTCTGCTTGATTTGTTATAACTTTTAGCAAGCTATAAATGTTTTTTTTTATAGTACTATCCAAATCATAAGAGTAATTGATCATTTTCAGCAGCAAAAATCTGCAAAATCTGTTTCATTCAGTTCAGTGGCATTGTTTACATTCTGTGCCTTCAATATGTCAGATTCATGATCATGATGTCATGAAAACATTATTATTATTATTATTATTATTTTTAATTTTATTCTCATTACAGGCAACAGGTGGATGATCAAGTGAAAAATATAAAGAGCATAAACCAAAGACTTAATCAAGCATGACTGCTGTTTTCTTATGTTACTGTATATTATTATTATTATTATTATTATTATTATTATTATTATTATTATTATTAATTCAACCCCGGTGTTATAGGGAAGAATACAGGAAGTCATTTTTACCAACAGTGATCAGATTATATAACCAAAGTCATATAAGATAAATTATGCAGAATTGTAATAGCATTGATACTGTAGATACGGACTAGTGCCTACTCGTTTGAAACTAAGGTGTGCAGTATGGATATAATATTATTCCCTTTTATACATGTAATTTACTTATTTTTATAGTATGTTGAGCTCTGCTGTGATGTGAATTTCCCTTTGGGATTAATAAAGTCTAAACAAACAATATGCTATCTCGATGCATGTCTTTGATGTGAGTTTTGGGTTTTTAGTGGACGAAGAGTCGTCTCTGAAGAAGAGTGAACTCATTAACTGGTACCTGAAGGAGATGGAGATTGAAATTGATTCAGAAGCTGAACTCGTTGCTAAGAAGAACCTCATTGAGAGAGTGCTGTACAGACTCGTCAATTTTGTTAGTATGCATTTATCACTCTGCAACACTACTTGTGACCATACCTGTCAACCCTCCCATTTTTCCTGGGATTATCCCGTCTATCCCGCCATCATCCCGTAAAGATATTATCCCGTATTTCTCCAGTATTTGTAATCTTTCTATGAACGGTGGCAATAAACATTTAAAGGGCCCATTCTCCCTATACGCAACCCATTTAAGCCTTATTTTCACATCCCAATGTTGACAGGTATGACTTGTGACCCTGAACCACAAAACCGCATGTGTATATTTTTGATAGCCAACATTGTACAGATCAAAATAATAGATATTCGTTTTATGCAAAACAAATCATTCGATATTAAGTAAAGATCATGATCAATTAAGATGTTTTTTTTTTTTGTACATTTCCTACTGTGAAAATATTTAAATTATCTTTGATTTTGCTAACACCTAATTTAGACAACTTTAAAGGTGATTTCTTAGTTTACATTAAGCACATATACAGTTTTATATATTCGATATAGCTGTATCTCAGACAAAAATTATCCGATCATAATAAACCATATATTAATGGAAAGCTTGTTTTATTCAGGTGATATGTAAATCTCAATGAAAAAAGCAAAACAACTGACGCTTATGACTAGTATTGTTGTCCAGGGTCAAATTTTCGGTTGGCTTGAAAAGAGTATGTACTTTTAACTGAAGCACTGTAAATGTTTTTAGACTTTAAATTAAATACTTTTAAATGTGAATCCTTCAAAAATGAAATAGAATTATTGAAAGTAAACCTCTGAATGTATTATTTATTGCTCTTGATGTCTTTTTGTTTTGTTTTTTATTATAGAAAAAAATCATTGTCATTTTTATCTGGTGATATGGCAATACATTCAAAACTCTCATTCTTTCTGTATTTTTTTTTTCTCTCTCTGTTTTAGGATCATATCATCATAGAGCTGACTAAAACAGGGTTGAAAAAGGTCAGTGAGGATGGAGAAGAGCCCGTCACGGAGGATGACCCGTTTCTGGTGGTGAATCCCAATTATATACTGGAAGACTAATCCAAGCTGGATTTACCAATCTTGATCATTTTTTACCAACTGGCTTGATGCTTCTATGATAAGTCATGATTAATGTAATATGCAAAAAAACAATTAAGTGAGGAATAAAGGTATTGTTTTTCATCCTCTTGCCATGTGTTTGTTTGAACGCTAGGTGGCGGCATGTTTCAGTGCATCTCAATATCTTTAGTAGTCAGTGGTTTTAAGCCATTATATTTGGTTTTCATGTTTTAGTCTTCTCCCCTAATGTGAAAACTGATGTATAAATAATTGTAATAAGAGATGGGGTGTTTATTGTCCATTTGAAGTCTCAATTAAGGAATTGTAGCATAATCTGAGAGTGATTTGAAAGATTTAATTAGGCAATTTTATGAAAGGCTTGTTGTTGTTTTTTGGACATTGACATGCCAATTGTATTCAACTTTTGCCTAGATTATGTAAACCTTATGTATAGAAGCTACTTATCATCATGAAAGTATGATATAGTCTAAATTAAGCTTTGTTTATGGTCCTTTTTGCCACCAGTTCAGTTGGCTTGAAGATATTTTGATGACTTTGATGGTAAATTTTAATAGTCTAAATTCAAGATTTTGTGTAAACTGACCTTTTACTTAAATGTGCATAGACTCTGCCACATGAAAAGGCACCGTAGTAGCTCATAGTAGTAAATAATGCTGTGTTTACATGAACCATACTATAGTAAAGTTCTTGAAATATACTTAAGTTCTTTTGTGGTAATTCTGTAGCCGGAAATAGTAAAATAAACAATAGTAATACGACACCTATAGTAATATAAGCAAGTTATCTACTGTATTAAGCTTACTCCATCTATAGGGTATACTATAACAATTTACTGTGATAAAAGCTAAAGAATACTAGAGTATTTACTGCAGCATCTTCATCATAGTTTATACATAGTATTCATTAAGTGCCGTACAATAAGTTTTATTGTACCATATAGTTCAAAAACACTATTTAGACTACTATAAATTACTATAGTATTGTAGCGAACGTAATAAGAAAATAATACTTTTTGAATGGGCTATATAAATTCCGTCATAATATATAGTGACGCTGTCTCATTCAACTTTTTTCTTATTAATAACTTTTATATTTGTATTAACAGAGTAACATTAGATATTAAAGTGTTATCAGAAAGACATTAACAATACAATGTTGATTTTACTGTACAGATTCACTGGACCAGTGGATCGCGTATGTGCGCGTGCGTGCGTAATAAATGCGCGCGCCTGCCAGAGCGACTATAAAACGACAGCGCGCGAGTGATGTGTCCGTTAGTCGATAGTTTATTCCGTCTTTTTGACATTTTAGGATGATTTGACTTCGTTCAAACTATCTATTGAAAGTAATTTCAGGTTATCGTCGGCTGTATGTGGATTTTGGTGAGTTTTCATGTATGTTCAGTCACTACAGGATTAATGGTCGGTATGTTTTTTCTCTGAGGTGATTTTTGTAACGTTAAACATGTTGAATCGGCTTCTGTTGCGCCTTTGTTTATACGCTTCAGCTTCTCCTTATTCTGTTCTCTTATGTTTTTCTCACATGATTAAAGCTGTTTTCGAGGACAAGAAAAGGCTTGTTTTCAGCGCCTGTCAGTTGTAAGATATTTGGAGAAGATGATTCCACCTGGAGACTGTCTGTATGCTGGGAGAAAGAGGAGAAAACCTGTGCAGAAACAGTTGAGTAGTTTATTAGCATGTCTGTGTTTCTGGTAGTACAAATAACACAAAACGATGATAGAAAAATCAATAATTAATAATCATTTGCGTAGTAATCATGAATGGTAATGTTGTTCCATAATCATATGCACAATGAATATAACGAATGCCACTGTATGATAATAAATCGATCTATTAGTAAACTGGTAATAGTAGAAATAGTTTGTCAATATATAAAGTTCATGATGATTTTAAAGTTAATTGAAATGTCAGTGAAGTAAATAAAATGAGAAAACTACAGTGAAACATCTTTATTATAACTATTAATTGTTGGTATTAATAATTATAATTGAATGCTGATTCATGTTCGTATATATTTGTGTATATTGTCATTATAAATAGAAGTATAGTTATATTAATGTAGTTATTAATTTATTTTAATATGAAAGTCTGAGTATCAGCCAATTTGAACCAGACAGAACTGTTGTATAAATGAGCAATATTACACCAGTACTGTTATTTACTGTAAATACTAATGAAAACAATGAGAGATGTGTACTAAATAAAATTATGAAAAACGCAAAGAAAATAAAATGTAAATTGTAAAATATACAACAATAGTCAGTCAGTACAAATAAAAACAAATTATGTCATTTGATATATTTGTTTTAATAGAATTTGTTTTAATAAAAAGGTTTTTGTGTTTATATATACAAAACAGATTGATGAATTAATCATACAACATAATTGATAAATTATTTTTTATTAGTGTTTTTGTTACTGTTTGTGGTAGTAATCATAATAAACTTAGAATATTATTTATTTATTTATTTATTTCAGGGTTCTTACATGATCGTTTACTGACAATAACCAAAAAATTAAGATAAATATTATAGTATATACTTTATTTGGTAAACGTAGAAATCATATTATGTAATGTTATGTCATGTTCACGTTAATAATTCGATAATTCCACCAGCGTGTCAGGCTGCTAGTAAGTGTGTTGATATGAGAGTAGTGTTTGTGTCAGTTAGTCGCTTGGATGCCACACGTGTTTAAAGTGTCACATTAAATTATAGTTTGTATCATCAGGAAACCAGAGAAAGCAGATCAGAAATCGAATCCATCCAAGCGGCACCGTGACCGTCTGAATGCAGAGCTGGACCGGCTGGCGAGTCTTCTGCCATTCAGTGCAGAGGTCATCACTAAACTAGACAAACTGTCAGTGCTGAGACTCAGCGTCAGCTTCCTGCGGGTCAAGAGCTTCTTTCAAGGTAAGGAGGAGTGTTTCTTTGGGAATTTTAGCGTTTAGATGCTGCTTTTCAGTGATCCTATGTTTAGGTGATTGTCGTCCTTCAGTCATAAATGATGAATGTTAATGAATAGTGTCGCAGTTGCTTGTAGAATGAAAGGTTGAATGATGTCATGTACATATAAAAAAGCAGAATTATGATGTTTTAATTAGATTTATTTATTTCGAACGATATAATCGCACTCTTAAACTTTTAAAAACAATTATTGAAACACAAATACGTTTCATCTGATCATAATCAACAAAACATCTACATATCTGTGTAAACTCAAAATAGCAATTGATTTTACTGGTTTGTGATGAAGCACAAGCTTATTATTTTTCTCCCACCACATTTCCCCCAATTCCACATCATTCGATTATCTCTTCAAATTACTTCAGCTTTTATCCTTACATATTATATGTTGTTTACACCTTTTTTATATTACTTTAAATGAACACAAAGTCAAACTTTACATGGTACTGCTAACAGCCACTAAAATATTCTCAATTTCATCCATAATTTTGTCCCAATTAAGCAATCATCTCTCTTTATCCAAATATTCCTTTAATAATATATTTTGATACAACATTTTTAACTGTTTACTATCTGGACACTGTTTTAACATCTCTTCCAGACCATTCCATAATTTCACATGCACATAAACATTCACATATTTTTAAAGTTGTCCTCAAATTTATTATAAATTATTCAAACCAGTTATTATATAATAAAATATAATTGTGATTCTAAACATATACACTATATTTTAGATAAGTATAAAAATACTTTGTTCTTTTTATGAATTTGTTATTAATAAGACTTAATAATATAGTGTTTGCCCCTTTACTGATTTCTTATTTTTTTGCATGTCTGTCACACTTTAAGGTTTCAGATCATTAAACGAATTTAAATAATAATCAAAGATAACACAAGTAAACACATCATGCAGTTTTGAAATTAAAGTTTTATTATTAAGGTAAACAAAATGCAAAACTACATAGCCCTGTGTCAAAAAAAGAGTTTGTCCCCTAAACCTAATAACTGGTTGGGCCATCCTTAGCAGCAACAATTTCAATCAAGCATTTGACTGCAACTTGCAATGAGTCTGTTGCCACGCTGAGGAGGAGTTTTGCACCACTAATCTTTGCAGAATTGTTGTAATTCAGCCACATTAGAGAGTTTTTGACCACGAACCACCTTTTTAAGGTCATGCCACAGCATCTCAATTGGATTTAGGTCAGGACTTTCACTAGGCCACTCCAAAGTCCTTATTTTGTTTTTCTTCAGCCATTCAGAAGTTAACCTGCTGACATGCTGGATTAGTTATTGCTGTGTTCTCCACTGTTCCATGTTTTTGTTCATAATGGCTCTCTCTGTGGTTCGCTGCAGTCCCAAAGCTTTAGAAACTGCTTTAAAACCTTTTCCAGACTGGTAGATCTCAATTATTTTCTTTATCATTTGTTTTTGAATTTCTTTGGATCTCTGCATGGTGTCTAGCTTTTGAGGATCTTTTGGTCTACTCCACTTTTTCGGGCTGGTCCTATTTAAGTGGTTTCTTGATTGCGAACAGGTGTGGCAGTAATCAGGCCTGGGTGTGGCCAGAGAAATTGAGCTTAGTAAGGGAAAAATCAGTTACTTAAATCAGTAAAGGACAAACACTTTTTTCACTCCCCTGTATATAATTTTTTTAAATGGTACTGGTCTTTCAGTGCTTGAAATCATACTGATGACATTGTAACTATTCATGTCCAGCATTCTTGCATATAATGTTTAATAATATAAAAGAATAATAATTGCTAATAATGCATCATATACATCAGTTAACATCTGCTACATCATGATTTTTGATTTATATATTCAGAATAAATAGGCATGACCACCCAAAACTAACATCTGCAGAGTTGGTATGTGGCATGTTTCATTCCATCTTGACAAATTTGTGTACACAAATTTTATACCCCATGCTTTTTAAACATTCATAGTGCATTGAAGTGGACATGTATCACTTTTGGCCAAGATGTATGTTATGTATGTTTGTAATTTTAGCTCATATTCTTAGTATGTATGTTAAATTACATATAAAGTCACATATGATCAATACTTTAGATCTATATGTGTAATTTTAGCTCCTATTCTTACTTTGCATATTAAAATATATATGCAACCAAGAGGCAAAACCTATTTTAAGTGGAAGTGGACAGATATTGGTCATGTAAATTAAAATTATGAACTCAGCAACCAGTATTGGTCATGATAAATTATTTATACAACCAAGAGGCAAAACATAACTAAACATATATTTGCTTTAAAGAAAGATATTTATTGTAGTTTGTGGAAAAATCTGACCAAACATGCTGGCAAATACACATGTAGTTCTTCTGCGTTAAAATAATAAATAGTTTTTTGTGTCACAGGATTTAGGTTCTATGTAAGATGAGTCCATGTGTATCTGTATGTACAGTATAAACGCTCAGTGTAATGCAGATATTGCCATATTGCTCTCTGGTACTGTTTATTGTGACTGTTTTATGGCCTCAGTGTCCAAACAGATCAATGTTGAGCGGGTGTGTGTGGAGAGCTTGCAGAATTTGGGCTGTGCTAAATCTCTCAAATGTAATATAACTAATAATAAAAGTAAAATAAAGTCAGGATATTTGTTGACCGAAAAGGAAGGAAATGTATGTCCTTTAAATAATATGCGTATGAGCTTTTTCTTAACTGTGCTTGGACTTGAAACCCATAGTTTAAAAATGTAACATTTATTAATATAGCACTTTTTGATGGTTTCAAAGGAGTTTAACTTTAATAAGCCGGAAAAATAACAGTATTTAATCTGTGACTGTCTTTATTTATTATTTCTAGAAGCTCTAAAAGTGTTGTTGTTAAAAGGAATTATAATTGTAAATGAAAAAGTAGATTGTTTTGAATAAAATATTTCAATGTCACATGAGCAGATTAGTTTACATACTTCCTGCTTGCACATCAAAATAGTGGAAATTTACTAATGGCCACAATTGAAACCGGTAATATTAAAGTTGTTACCAATTAAATTCCAATGTAATTCTGACTATACTATAATATCTGGGAAGTTTGTGTGTTAGGGAGGTCTAAGGAGTAAAATGCATATGTCTCACTTGCTCAAATGGGTTAATGTTATTTACAGTTTTAAAGCAACTCTATTAAAAACATTAGTTTTTATTTATATGCTTTATTCAATGTTGTTACTATTTAGTTTTTGTCAATAACAGTTCTCATTAAATTTGTAATTTTAATAAATAATATTTTTTTGGTCTGAATGGCTGAGCAATTCCCTTTAAAGCATTTTTTTTCATTTCGTGTTTCACTAAATCACTTGTTTGTTGTCAGTAAAATGAATTATGTGTTTAAATATAATGGAATTACGGCTGTGAGCTTTGGTGTGTTTTTGCACAGGTTTGTGTTTCTGGGATGAATGCAGTCATTTATAATGCAAGATCTGACCCTGAAGAACTTGAACCGTCACAGATCTTGTTTCGTGCCAGCCTTGATCTTTCACTTCATATAAGATTTATGCGTTTATTATGTTCAAACATCAAAATTTGAACATTACACTTCTCAAGGGCATTTTGGATTTTTTAGTCGGCTCTCAATTTCCATCACATTCATTCAAGCCATAAATTATAGTCAAGGCCGTGGCAGTGTAGAAATATGTTAGAAACTCTAGGCAGGTTTAGTGATGAAACATGGATTGGCATCAAAAAGGGTTTAATGGTTTTCATTGTTACACACACACACACACACACACACACACACACACACACACACACACACACACACACACCTGACACCGGTGCAGAAACACACAACAGACTGAGAACACACCGCTCTGTCTGCACCACCTGACCACACACACACACACACACACACACACACACACACACACACACACACACACACACACACACACACACACACACAGAGAGAGAGAGAGAGAGACTTGTTTCTATATCCCATTGGGGACTCTCATAGACGTAATGATGTTTCTACACTCTCAGCAATAAAAGTACAGGAGCTGTCACTGGGGTTTTACCTTTTCAAAAAGTACACATTTGCAACCAAACAGTCCATATTGGTACCTCAAAGGTGCATTTTAGTACCCAAACGTACCCAAAATTTACCTTTGAGGTACCATGATGGACATTTTAGGTACAAAAAGGTACCATGTGACAGCTTTATTTCTGACAGTGTACTATACAAACCACATATTCTATCCCCCTACCCTGATCCTACCCGTAAACCCAACCCTCGCATAAAACAATCTGCAGTTTTGCATTATCAAAACTCTTTATTCTGTGTGATTTATAAGCATGTTTACCTATGGGGACCTCTATTTTGGTCACCACGGTAATAATAATAGTAGCACTTTAAAATAGTGGTCCATTAATTAATGTTATTTACTAACATAAACTACAGTAACTGAGAACAGTCTAGTACAACATTTATTAATCATAGTTCAGCATTCATTAATGCATTATTAAAATCCAAAGTTGTTCTTGTTAACATTACTTAATGCACTGTTAACATGATCTGAGTTGATGAACAACAATTTTTCCATTAACTAATGTTGAAAGATGAATCAGTACTGTAGTAATCATCGTTAATTGTTTCATTCGTGTTATTAAATACATTAATGGACCATTATAATAATTATTACTTGGGTTTATGCATAAACAGTCACAAAAATATAATAGATGACTTCACTTATTCTTTTTAAAACAGCAAAATTATCACCTACTGTCAGTTCTTGCTACATTTGGGCTTCATAAACATACTTGTTTTTACTTAAATGTAACTTCAGATTAATTTGTGTGATGTCTGATAACATTATAATAATTATGAACCAAAATAATAAATCTTTTTAAATAGCACAAATTTCATTAACCTCATAGCGTGACAAACTTTACAAGTATATGCATTTAATTAATAAAAATAAAAGCAGACTCAATAGAATCTACACATAAAAATCTATAAATGTACAGCAATTAAAATTGAAAATCAAAATCGTTTTATGCCTATAAGCTACCATTTATCTGAAGTTGTCTTGTTTTTGTTCATGCCTTATATAACTCATAGCGTGTCTCAGTTTAATCTATTTTCTTCCATCTGTCAACAATTGTCTCTTTGTTTCATGTTGAACCAAAATCACTTTCTTCTGTGGATCAAAAAAGAAGATATTTTTTTGAGAAGTCGGCTGTTCACTTTACAATATAAAATGCGTAATTAAAATATCTGAAACAATGTTCCCAAAAATATAATCATCCATAAAATTATTATAAATTACAGGGAGTAAACCCGTTACCTTGAATGCAAGTTGATTTTACTTACAAATAGTCAGTAAC
>CAIGQV010018314.1:484203-497380 GCA_903798115.1 Danio jaintianensis | reverse complement strand
TAACCCCATTGACTTTACTTTTGTTTACTTAATAATTATAAGGCAACGAGTTTACTTTTTAAAAAATGTTTTTTTTTTTTTTTTTTTAAGTAAAGTCAACTAATCGCTTTTAACAGTGTAAATGATGAAAGAGTTGTAATTTTTTAGCTAAACTATCTCTTTTAAAAGACATCCTAATATACACTTTTTGTTCATTTTTTCTTTTTTTGGTGTATTATAAGTCTCAGGTGTCCCCAGAAAGACTCAAAGTTTCATCTCAAAATAACTCAAAGATCGTTTATTATACCATACTCTAAATTGGTTGTGCATGACCGAGGCAGAGTGTGGTCCAGACATTGTGTTTTCTTTCTCCACCACAAGTCTAAAACACAGCGGGAAACCCTGTGAATGCCTTTGTTGGTCCAACACCATTCTTAGAGGCTTGTTCCGTGCAATTAAAATCAAATTGTGACCGTGGCACTGCCAGGTCAATTCCAGCAACCGATCTATGTAGAGTGCATATGAAATGTATAGAGACAGATCAGTAATTCCAACACAATTTTGGGCCTCTCCTATATGGAAACAGTGCAATTATTTCTCTTTGCTGATGTTTGTTTTAAGACATCACACAGGAATTTAAAATTACATTTGTTTAAGTAATAAACAAATATGTATTTGAAGGCCAAAAGTAGCAAAAATGAACAGTAAGTCATCTATTATATTTTTGTGCCTGTTTATGCATAAACCCAAGTAATAATTTAGAAAAAATATTGATCAATTGATTGAAAAAATATTATAATAAAGTTAATATCTTTGTTACTTGCCCTGTGGAGAAGAGACATCCTCAACACAACAGAGCTGGTCACACGTTCTGTAAAAACTAAAACACACACAAAAAAAACATGATTAATTGGAAACAAGTTACATTTTGAAAGTTAAAATAGACGTTTTAAAAAGGAGCAAGAATGTTGACAGTCAGTTTAGTTGATGATTAAGCTCCAGAAAACCAATTATGTACCATTAATTGCCACAAAATCTATTGCAAGTACAGTAAAAGTGTCTGATCTGAATACTACTCAAGTATGAGTAACAAGTAACCCTTATAACGGTACTTGAGTAGTGAGTATTGTGCTGTGAAAACTATTCCATCTTATAACCTGCAAAATAAAAAATGTTATTTATGGTTGTTGTTGTTGTTTTTTTTTTTAAAGGTGCAAGTCAAGTCAAAAAGTTTTTTTCATCTAAGTGTAAGTTAAATTATTTGCCATTTATGGACTATAATGCAATTTTTGCATGTATTTGAAAACATATTCTGTAGTGCATTTAGTTGTTGTTTAAGGCTGTTTTGTGATTTCAGTCATCAGTAGGCATCCTTCATCTTCTCATCAGCGAGATGTAAACTAAACTGTTTCACGGTCAATGCGTGTAATGATTTTGCATCTTCTTGGACACTTTAAACATTTCCACACTAGCTATGTTTTCATCCAAAGATGCGAATTAAATGTATGCACAAAACAGTGTTTCCATCCAATGAGTCAAAGCGAACAAAATCGTCACTTCCTGATTAACTGGCACCAAATATCAAGAGTAAAAATGGAATTTATTGAGGTAGAAGAATCTGCGTGAATCTTTTCCTTATTTAATAAACGACTAGCGCAATGAATGTGTGGTGGTGTTTGAAGTAGTCAGACTCGGAGCACAGATGCTCTGGACAGTTCTGGAGGTCATTAATAATATAATAACACAAATACTGAAACGGTCAAGGCGTTTTAGAATGACCAAAACAACATTTCAGATGTTTAACAGTGTGCTCAGCCTGCTGGTTTGTCTATTCACACACTTTTTGATCATCACATGATACGCATAAAAAACGGTTGATGGAAATATCAAAATCACATGACTTTTTTAATGCACATACTAGAATTTGTTCAGTAAAAGTGTTTCCAGTGTAGTGTATGCACATTTTTTCTTATCGAATAAAAGGTTTATCCTACTTAGTTATGCGCATGCATTTTTTATGCGCATTTTTAAAATGTATGCGCATCTTGCCGTTTCAATCAACCATTTTTTTATGCGCATATCCAAAATGCACAAAAATAGGTGGATGGAAACATACTGTTTGCTGCATTTATAAAGCCTATGTATTGAGGTCAGTCTGTCTGCTATGATTTTTCTATGTGGAATTTGATTGGAACGGAAACACAGGACTGATTATTTAATTTAGCCAATCACTGCAGACAAGAAAAAATAAACATACAAAAGTAGCGACTGAAAATTAGTAAATAGTGGAATAAATGTACCGTACAGCACTAAAAATGTACTTAATTAAAAGTAAAATACACATTTTCTCAAACTACTTACAGTAGTAAAGTACAATTCCTGAGAAAGTATACTCAGTTATAGTAATTAGAGTATTTATAATTTATTACTTTACTCCACTAATGAGCTGCTTTGTCAGTTGCAGATTTGACAAACAAAGGCAGCAAATGTTACTATATGTGCAAAGAACCTTTTAAAGACCATCTTTTTTGCAGAATGTTGTTCCTGCTTTTATGTTATGGACACAAGGTTTTATCGTCTTACTTTTCTGTTTATTCCTCCAAGAGTGACACCTGAAGGGAAGTGTTTATTGGGAACAGATTGGCCGTGTGCAGCTTCTTGTTACTGGCAAAACTATTAGACACGCATATCCACTTAGAACTGGCTTATTGGATAATAGGATTGAGACCTTCATACACTTATGCCTAATGATAATGAGACTAATGCTCATCATAAAAAGCTTGATAGTTCATCCATTTAGCTTAAACGCTAAAGCTGATTTGCAAACTTTTACATGCTTTTTTTTTTTTTTTTGAAGTAAAAAAAAAAAAACCCAGCATGACAACTTTTATAGTTTCATCCATAGATATCCATTACAAAATTAATAAATATATAAATAATAGTACTTTTTCATTAGAAGGCATACGCAATATACAAACAATAAAGCATTCCTTTCTGAGTTTGAAGTAACATAAATGCATTTTTCTTCTAAATGATTGCTTTATTTTTCTTCTAAAATGTCTTGAAAGAACAAATATAATAAGACAACATAATGGAATTATTCTTACTCAAATCTTAAACAGTTGTTTTTATTTACAAAATGTAAATCTTCTCTGTAAGTCAGTTGCTGTGTGTGAGGAACTACTTAAACTGCACATGAGGGAGTAATCGCACAGAAGGGTGTGTGTGTGGGATGTTGAAGAGATGGGGGTTATGGGTAATGAATGCTCCGCTGGATCCTGGGGAGCGTTTGCGTGACTGCAGCCTGGCAAAAGTCCCCGTCCTGAGAAAAGCACTAAGAGGGAAAGATGCAGATCAGCTTTGGTGCTTCTGTTCAGACCATTCACAATCCATTTGTAGTGGCCATAAATGAGTGTTTGATCATCATTCAAATAAATGTCTATTACCAAAAAAGTGAAAATGCAAAACGCAATGTTAAATTCTAAACTCGTTATCAGTAAATGAACATTTTATGCTTTGTTTATTTTTGTTATCTTTATCTTTGCGTTTTTAGGGAATTTAATAAATTAGTAAAATGATGTTTAATTTTTGCACTTTATATTTTGGAATGTCTCACCATCTTAGTTGTTTTTTAATATATGATACATACTCTATGAACGTGTTTTATTTCTTTATTTCTTTTTTTTTTATCATTTAGAAAGAATTAGAATTAGTTTGCAGCATGTGTTGCTCTTTATAGCTTATGCTTTTCTCTGATGCTTCTTTTGCTTTGAAAAAAAAACACATGCATGATAGAATATAGAGCTTATATACATGTACTGTACTATAAGTTTTTTATTTTTGTCTTTCAAAGTATGTTAGTTTTTCCAAGTCTGCATTTATTTGATTAAAAATACATTAACAGTAATATTGTGAAATATCAAATTTTACAATAATAGTTTTATTTTTTAAATAAATACATACAAAAATAATTGTTTTATTTGAATTGTAATCATGCCTGATCAACTAGCTCAAAGTGCTAAGCATTGTGTTACCAACAATGAGGTTGTAGGTTCAAAACCATCATAGGGCATCATTTATGAGTTTCTTTAAATTATGCAAGAGTGTGTGGGTGTTTCCCAGTACTGGGTTGCGGCTGCGTAAAACATATGCTGGATAAGTTGGTGGTTCATTCCGCTGTGGCAACCCCTGATAAATAAAGTGACTAAGCCGAAGGAAAATGAATGAATGAATGAATAAATTGTAATCAGTGCTCAAGAAACCTTTATTATAAATGTTGTGATGTTAAATACTTTTTAGATTTTCAGATTTAAAAAAAATGTTCAGAAGAACAGCATATATTTTAAAATATTTAGTGTTATTAAAAAAGTCCTGTCACATTTGCTCACTTTAAATATATGCTTGCTTAATAAAATCAGTCACTTTAAATAAATCTCATCTGGAATGAATCAGGAAGAGTTCTCTGACTTTAAGATTTTACTATCTTGGCGAATCTAAAGTCTAACCAATAGAAACTTTTAGAGAAGGAGAATTGTCATTTATGCTTTTTATTTCACATATATTTTTTGATCAAATCAGATAATGTAGGTGTTTAATGTACTAGGAGTTAAATTATAATGGCGAACTTGTCATCACATTCATGATCGGTTGACATGAGGGAAGGATATTGGCTCTAGTGCACTTCCACACTGTTCGGCCAGTATCATGTTTTAATTTTCCCCCAGAGAGCTCCCAGTTGTGCAGGCGCTTGGCAGCCGACAAACCCTCTTTGGCACATTCTTCTCGCGTGCAGATCAGGAAAATTCCATCTCGTGTCTCTGTCCTGGAAACATTCCTCTGTTTGTTTTCATCATGTGAGAATGTGTGCTAGAAGCTGATAAATGATCCAAGCGTCCAGCATCATGCATGTGCGTGAGTCTCCCAAAACATCTGTTTTAGCACAGGACTGAGGATATTTCACCCTTCCTTTTCAGAAGATAAATCCATCTTTGATCTTTGTTTACATTGCACATGTGATCCATTTAAGAATACAGTCCAATTCCCAATAATGCTAAATTTACACAGTCACCTAGGGGTCTAAAAGCACACACAAAAAGCATTAAAAACTGCTTCTGAAACAGAGCTCTAAGGTCTGCATGTTTTGGCAGCCGGAAGGCATCTGCACAATGTCGTGCGAATGGCTGGTAAAAAAATGACCCAGATATGTCATAAAGGAGTTTGTCATTAAACTCATTCTGTTGCGTGACAACGGCAGTAATATCAGCCTGACACGGAGAGTCCTTTTACAGATCTTTTTAATTTTTTTTACGCAAATTTAACAGTCTTTTTATTGTTTCTCACGCCTTTTTGTAGACACGAATGTGATTTTTCAGTTGTTCTGCTTGGTGTTATTTATTATACAGTTGAAGTCTGAATTATTAGCCCTCCTGAATTATTAGCCCCCCAGTATATTTTTCCCCATCGCATTTCTAAACATAATAGTTTTAAAAACTAATTTCTAATAACTGATTTCTTTAATATTTGCCATGATGACAGTGCATAATGTTTTACTAGATATTTTTCAAGACACTAGTATTCAGCTTAAAGTGACATTTAAAGGCTTAACTAGGTTAATTAGGCAAGTCATTGTATAACAGTGGTTTGTTGCAGTGGTTCCCAAAGTGGGGGTCGAGGGACAATGAGGGGAAGTCGCTTGGCGATTTCCAAAAATCAAATCCATTTTATTAAACTACTAGAATTACCATTTTTATTCATAACCTACTGAAGAACAAAATAGTAGTTAATAGTAACATTGGTAATATGTTAATAAGATACATTAAAAAACAACATGCAAATAAAAAGCCTTTAACCTTTCGTTTTTTTTTTGTGACCCCTGGGGTGATTGTTATATTAAAGACACAGCAATAGCCTCAGATGCAGCACATTGATTTTATGGCACCAGGTTAATCTTTCGGACACCTTACGGCACTCGCGTACATTAAAAATAAATACAGGCCACAGCTGAACATGGGGGATGGTCTCCGAGTGGCATTCTCCAAAATTAAACGATGAATTGACTTGGGCCTATTGGTATGTGTGTGCCGTTGTGTGCAAGGTTTATATATTTATAACCACCTCACAGAAAATTGGGGGTTGCGAGTCACTGGCATTGTTATTTTGGGGGTCATGGGCTAAAAAGTTTGGGAACCCCTGCTGTAGACAATTGAAAACAGATTTTAAAAAAGCCTAAAATGGGTTAAAAAAAATTTTAAAACTGCTTTTATTCTAGCCGAAATAAAACAAATAAGACTTTCTCCAGGAGAAAAAACTATTATAGCAAATACTGTGAAAAATTCCTTTCTCTGTTAAACATCATTTGGGAAATATTTGAAAAGAAAAAAAAAAAATTCACACAACTCTATATGCCATTTTGGGATTGGGAAGTATTCCTGAGGAAGGTTTCAAATCGATATGCAGCGGTGAATAAAACTGAATTTACTGTAGCAGTCATGTACAACAAGATCTTTTGTGAATAATACCGCAAACAGAGCCGTGAGCCAGCAGACTAATGCATGATCTCATGCGGAGACTGTTTCCAAACACTGCTCCTCTCACGCCACAGCCATTAGTTCACACAAGGCACTTGTTGACCCCGCTTTGGTAAGGTTAACCCCAATTCTGTTGGAAAGGCATTGACATTGATGGCAGATTATTTCACATCACCAGCATTAGAGCACATTCGCCTCTGCGGTGGTCTGTGTTTGTGACCGATTGACTGGAAAAAACTGTCAGAAAATATTATGCGATTCTAAATTGTGAGATTTAGCCCTTAAAAAAGAATTATGAACACAAATGTTACTTATTTTCAATACTGTAGCTAAAACATGCTTTCAAAGACTTTCTGTTAAGTTATCTGTAGTCTTATAAGAATAAATGCAAAAAGACTGGTAAAAAAAATGCAAGGAAAAAAAAAGTCTCATCAAAACACGTGATAAGAAATGCACAAAATTAAAGTGTTAGGGAGGAGCAAAAAACAAAGGACCAAATGATCCTTTCAGCAACCTAAAACACGAACAAACTGCCATTTTTAACTATTATCATTGCCTTTTGGACTATTATAAACTTGGAACAACGAAATTACTTTCTAAGAAGATGTGCTGGTGAAGAATATAGATGAGAAGTTTGTACTGACATATATTTTGTATCATTTATGAACCCAAATATGGCCTAAATATATGTTTTGGGTATTTTTTTTATTTGTAATTGGTAACATTTCAGAGACTGTAAGGCTCTGTATGTGTTCAGAAATGTTTTATTTATTTTTTTGTTTTATATAATCACAGACGTTACAGTAGGCTTTCTCGCATTATCATTGATCTGCAGCTATAATCAAATTCTGTTCATAGAAAGGTTAGTAAATAACATTTATTTATACATAAGTATTTATGTATATAAAGCATTTGTTTAGTAAGAAGTGCTTCTCATACGATATGTGAACTTCAAGCGAGAATGACGTCGACTGCAACTTTCTGTCGAATACCATGCCTACCAAAAAGGGTACTATTTGGCAGTGGAGACAAGCCTGATAAAGGTGACCCGTACCGAACCGTACTGTACCACTCAGTGGAAACGAGGCTAAAGTGGTATGGTACAGTTTGCTTTTTGGTACCTTTTGACATTGGAAACGGGCACAAAAGTGTACCGACCCAACCCGTTTATTCATTCATTCATTTTCTTTTTGGCTTAGTCCCTTTATTAATCTGGGGTCGCCACAGCGGAATGAACCGCCAACTTATCCAGCATATGTTTTACGCAGCAGATGCCCTTCCAGCTGCAACCCATCACTGGGAAACATTTATACACACTCATTGACACACATACACTACGGACAATTTAGCTTACCCTATTCACCTATAGCGCATGTCTTTGGACTTGTGGGGGAAACCGGAGCACCCGGAGGAAACCCACGCAAACACGGGGAGAACATGCAAACTCCACACAGAGACGCCAACTGACCCAGCCGAGACTCAAACCAGCGACCTTCTTGCTGTGAGGCGAACGTGCTACCCACTGCGCCACCGTGCAGCCCCCAACCCGTTTATAAAAATTTTTTAATAGTGAATATAATAATGAAGTAGAGCTAATACAATGAGCAGGTTTAAATAGACTGCCTAATATAATTATACACATGATTCCTTCCTCAACTGTTTACATTCATTTAAGATATAACTGACTGAGCTTTTTTCTGCAAGCTTTTTTCATTCATGTTTAAAGGGAGCGCTGGCCCTTTAAGAGATTGTAGTAAAGCTGGGTTTGCGTGACTGTAGTAGACTAGAGCTTGACCTCAGAGGGATGTCAGTGAAAATAATCTAATGATCCGTCCATCAGAGCACGGGAGACCAGCAATGCACAAATTAGTCTACTATAATCCTTCCTGCTTCACTTCTTGTTCTGCGGATCGTCCTCAAGCAAACACACATATTGAGTCATGTAGTGTAAGTAACTCCATGCAGTGCAGCTGAGGACTGCATTCTCTACAATTTAGCTTTGAATATGCACTGCATAATAGATGGAGACTACAGTAATCTTTTCATTGATTTTCAGATATTTCTAAACTGAACATGATCTCAAAAGCAATGCATCACAAATATGAATATTTGTAATTTAGAAATATTACAAAACTAAATATTGTTTTGAATTATTTGTGAGGCCAGGTTATTGCAAACATATTTTTATTGACTCTAAATTGTAAATGAATGTACAATCTAATTAACTTACCAACCCAGGCTCATTCTGAAAACATAGCCCTATATACATTTCTGGAGATCACCAAATACGCCAATTATTTTATTTTTTATTTTTTGCAGTTTTTGTTTTCGCAAATCCACCAGAGGCTGCTGTGTACGCTTTTTGAAATCTCAAATTTCCTTCGAGTGCCATTCACGCCTGCTCTTCTTGCGTAAATCCAACAGAGGCTGCTGTAGACTGACTGACTGACCAACCGACCGAATACCCCCACCCACCCCCTTCTCTAAACCCAACCGATAGTGTTTTACAAAGCACAGATTGACCAGCACCCACCCCCTTTCCTACATCCAACTGACAGTGTTTTGAAAAGCAATCCAGAAAAAGAAAAGCCCTCTGATTTTTACCACATTTTCAGATTTTACCACATTCTCACCCTGTTGTTTACTTGTTTATTTGATTTTTTTGGCTTTTGTTTTTGTCTTACCTGCTTTCTGGAACCGTTTTTTGCCGGATTCGAACTCCGTCATCGCAGTCAACTCCTCTCTGCATCTCAAGTCCAGCGATATACGCTGTGAGCCACTGGACAAACTGGTAACAGCGGGAAAGCCACCCAATTCGGAGGTAAACGGTCAGCTGCTAGTGTAAAAATAAACGGCATCACACCGCCCCGTAGCTTTTATTTTAAAGACGAAATGCAGCCAAACGTACTTCTGGCTACATAATTCACAATCTCCAGAAATGTATATAGGGCTACGTTTTCAGAATGAGCCTATGTTGCAACATACACATAAATAATTAAAACATCAATAATGATTGATTTAACAATTTTTTCCTATTACAATAAAATCAGTTTGTCAAATGTTTCTTTGTTTTTGCTCTCAAATAAAAGGCCAATTTAAAGCATTTTTCATAACATCACGAGTGAGTAAATGACAGAATTTTCATTATAGGTGCACTGTCCCTTTAAATGTGCTGTGTCTGTACTTGTGATTTTTATTTATTTTTTGTCGTTAAAGATACTAAGCAAGAAACAAGTTGAAAGTAAAAGGCGAAGAGTCAAAAAGCGAGTCCGTTCCTTGCTGTGTAATATAGCTAGCCCACAAACACACATCTGCTCGTAAATCCAACCTCAATTGTCAAGAGCAGATCTGGTTTGGATTTCCAATCCCCTCATCAAAACAACCCAGCAGTGAAATAGGCCATTTCTGCCATGTGAACTGATATTTTGTGAAAAGTAGCTCATCCACCTGCAGATCGGAGCCTGTTTGGCACTATATGTAAATGGATGGAGTATGAGTCTTTAGAGGGAGATGAAGGAGATTACTTCTCATGCAGGACTTTTGTGGAGTGTGATCAAATGTGAAGTTTGGTGGGGTCAATAGGGCTACAAGGTATATCGAAAAGTTACCATTATCACAATAATAGTAAATCCAAGTCAAGTCAAGTTGAGCTTTGTTGTCATTTCGCTACATGTCTGGACATACTGAGGAACGAAATGTCATGTCTCACAGGACCACAGTGCTACATAAATAAACAAATCATAAATATGAACACAACACTGGATGTAAGAGCTATTTTAAACTTATACATAAACATACATATTGCAGAAATGTGTTTTTTATCCAAATTTGACCAATCAGATGAGGCCTTAGGTGCTGTTATGCTATTGGCTAGAGCGGCCCAAAGTGAACCTAGAGCTTCAGAGCAAAGAGCTGAAAATAAATACTAATACTAATAGAGGTTTTCAGTCATTCATAGTGTTTTAAAGTCTAAATGTTTGCACCTTGACAGTTTTTTTTTTTTTTTTTTTTGCCTGAGTTAGATTTAATTAGATCAGAAGAAAAATCTATTATCTGTTAAATTTTTTGTATGACCATTACTGTTGCAACCCCTGGGCAATCTAGGGGAGTGGGGTTGCACACTTAACCAAGGATCTGGTTCAAACAAAGACTCAAAGAGAATTGTACTCAAAGTAACAACCACAAACAAGAATTGCTAATCAAATAATGCGATTTGTTACAGGTGGTGATTAGTGAAGCAGTGAGTAAGCTATTTACGATGTTTACAATCAACAACCAAAACATAAATTAGAAAGACTGGCTATGGGTGGCGCTAAAGCAAAGAAACAATCAAAACCAAAACAGTCTTACTAATATCAAATCCCCTCTAATCTAGTCTAATAAACAAAAAATATGTCAAATATGTCTTCAACGTCCAAAGACATCTTACCTAAACTACTCTATACACTTAACCAAAAATACATGAGTTGGTGCTCACCCTCTTCCCTAGTGTATCTCTAGACAGGTGAACTCCTATGTGTTGAAATGTATGTCACTTGACCTACTTACCTAGCAGTCTTTCTATCAAACCTCTGTAGAGAAACATGAGGAAAGGGAATGAATGATTACACACAGGTAAGAACAGACCATGACTAAACCCAAATGACAACACAATGTAAATAAAGGTGAATACAGACAATATATCTCAACAAAACTGAACAAAATGGGGATATAATCAGAATTAATCAATCAATGAGCACAGAAACCAATACCAAATCGATCCAAAAGACTGACCAACTGCTGGCAGACAAAAGATATATAAGCCGGAGTGATTTGATTGGCTGAGACCGAGACCAAGTTGTAACAGTGGCAGGATTGGTTGCAGCAAGTGTAAGTGAACCAGTCAATCAGGAACAGCAGTAGACAAAAACAAGGAAGTGAACTGGGGTGATAGAGAGAAAAACATATTGAGACACATAATACAAACATAAATAACCAATACGTGCTGGCATGTAACAGTTACATACATTTTTACAAATAGCTAAAATAAAATAGCATCTGTCTAGGAACATTTAGTTATTTCACCAGGAATACTCAAGAACAGTATCGTATATCGTATATTTTCCCAGTATTGTGTAGCCCAACATAGTCAGACATGAAGGAAGTGTCGTTAGCCTTACGTGATGTGGGTTAAATGCTGGAGTAAAATGTTCAACATTCATCATTGTGAGCATTATGGTACTATTTCTTCATCCCTTCTCCTGCCTTCAAGGGATATAGAGATCCACAAATAGAGAGCCACAGCTGCTTTAGAAAAAAACAGGACTTATTATGCATCATGTCAAGTGCCCTAGTTTATCTTTGTTGTCCTTAAATACTTAAAGGTGCCATAAGCAACAAAACATCTTTAATGCAGGTCTGTTTCGTTGTATTCTGTTCTGTTCTGTTCCATTCATTAAATTCAGTTTTATTGGACTGTCCTGGTTTTTAAGTTTTTTTTAAGGCTTTTTTATAAAGTGGATGAGGTAGTGATTTTAAATTTTATGTAGATTTTAACAATCTTTTACTTTTTTTTATTAAAAAAAATATTTATGTGCTGCTACACATCCCTCTGTGTGTAATAAGCAACATGTACATGAGTTTTGGACCCGCCTATCACTAACACACTCTTTAAAAACCTGCACTTTTGACTTTAGATCAGCTTTTAATTGGTCAATGGCATAGGTTTATTTCTGTAGCCTCAAAACATCAACGCGCCAACAATGCACCTTAACACATGACCAGCATGCCCATGGTAGCACAAAAGGGCACGAATGCGCTTGCTAATTAAACAGCGTGGTGCAGCACATGAAATGAAACTAGTCAGACTGAAACTAGAAAAAAAAACACTTGCGTTGTGTCTGGCGCCACATTACACCGGGTGTATAATAGGGCCCAAAAACGGAATTCAAGCTACAGAAAAACATTTTGCTTAAATAAGCAGTATATCAACTAGGGCTGGGCGATTTGGCCTAAAATCAAAATCTCGATTACTTGAACATTTTAACTCGATTACGATTGATGAATGATTATTTAATTTTTTTTGCCCTCATAGTTTACTGACAAGTTTTTTACAGTAAGTATGCTCACATATTACAAGTGAGAGATTTCTGAATGAAGGGTGCATTACTTGATTTTAAAATAATTGAAGGAAACACACACTATCTACTATCTATGATTATTTATTGAACCTCAACGTTGAACAACTGAAATTAAAACACACATTATAACACTTTTGGAAGCAAAATTTCGCACTTTTGGAAGCAAAATTAATTATTTTCAATGTTTTTCATATTAAAAGTAGAAAATAAGCACGCAGAATCTCTTCTGAATAAATTAACTCTTGCATATCCTGTAAGTAATATTTTATACAGTGCATTTCTTGCATCTTCTGTAAACAAATATTTTAATGTAAATCATTTTAATGTAATGGAAAATATGCCATCTCAAGGCATCTCTGGCTCCGCTTCCAATCATCGTCAATGTAGTGCAAAGTAAGGCTCAAGAATGGGTCCATCGTCCTATTTGACCAGAGATCATATGTGGCTGCAAGGTGGCCGCAAAAGTATAAATCAGCCTTGGTGGACGTGCAACAACTTTAATCGTAAGGTAAACACAAAACAAAAGTATCCATATGGAGCTCCTTCACAGGA
>CAIGQV010018314.1:463830-479203 GCA_903798115.1 Danio jaintianensis | reverse complement strand
ATTGACTATTAATCTTCTTTATGTGCTCTTATTCTTCACAGCAGTTCAGGAGAAAGAAAATCATAGCGCTGATGTTTCTCCCACAGAGACGAGAAAAGAGATTCAGCCTTGTGTTGTAGAGAGTGACCTTCTCCTACAGGTGACTGCTGGAGCCTTTATACACTTCTACTCTAAATTATTGATCCTTTAAATTAGTTTATTTGTCTGTGAATTTTTTTTTTAATGTACAGGTTTCCTACAGTAATCTGCTATTATGTGTCTTGTAGTCTCTCTCTGGATTTGCTCTGATCGTGAGCTCAGACGGCATCATTTTCTATGCATCATCTACTATCATTGACTACCTTGGATTTCATCAGGTAAACATCACATAATACCATCCATTATACAGGGTGATTAAAAAAAGAATACCACAACCTTCGGGTTGATGTCACACATGGTGTGCAAGCGGCGGGAAAGTGACGCTCTCGCATTTTCCAGGTGCACCTAGTTGAAAACATCTCAACTTTACAGAATGCCACGAGTGCACCGCGATTCATGTAACTAGAAGAACTAACCAATCTGCTTCAGACTTTTTATGGAATATACATATTTCGGTAATAATGGCAGACTAATTACCTCTAATTAGACAAACACAGAGCACCCAAACACTGCAGTGCTTTTTCATTCTCTTCATAAGTAAAACGTGTATCGGAACTGCAACAATGGTTTGTCCGTTTGTCATCCTCTGAGAAAACGGTTGGTCACCTAGTTACAAGAGACACCAGGGGAGCGCGAGCACAAAGCACATTGAAAATGGAGAAGGAATCCACGCGCCGTGTGCTTTTCACCTGCTTTTAGGCACAATATGTGAACAGACTCTGGTTGGGTTTCTTCATCGTCACCTCAGGTCAGAATAACAACACACGCGAAAATGAGTGCCTTGACTAGCAGCAGTGAGAAAATTGTAAATAGAAAAGGATGTAAGGATGTCACCTTAGTAATGTTGGTAAATTAAAATAAAGTGGTTAAATAAATAAAAAATCCTAATATTCATAAATGGATTGTAAAAAATTATTCAATAAATAAATAGTCAATTAAATAAATTTACTGATTAAATATGATTTAAATAAATTAATGATACCAATTGTGTGTGACTAAAGTAAATATGAATCAGTTTAAAACAACCAAATTGAAAAATGCAATATTTCTAAAATGCTACTTAATAGAAGCAACTTATTTACCTAATAATATTTTAGATCGTTTTTATATAATTTGGGCCTTTTATCGATTTGGATGGGCACAAATACAAGAATATTTGGGGTTGCGTGGATAGGGTCCAAATAACCGTATAATACAGTACAATACAATACAATATAATATAATACAATAAAATAGTGTATTTTTTTTTTTTTTTTGTATTTCTGTGATTATTTACTGCTCATATATTTTTAAGTTTTTTTAATTATTAAAATGAGGATGATTTTTACTTCATACACTACCTGACAAAAGTATTGTTGCCTATCCAAGTTTTAGGAACAACAAATAATAACTTGACTTCTAGTTGATCATTTGGTATCAGAAGTGGCTTATATGAAAGGCAAAGGCCTCTAGATTACGCTTATTTTACCAAAATAAAATATGATCATGCCTTGATTTTTTATTATTTAATTAGGACAGTAAGGTCTGACTTTGCTTAGACAAAAGTCTTATCACTTAACAGAAATAATGTACAGTATAGAATATAAAATCATGGTGCAGTGGAATAAGAATGAATATTGTGTATGACTCCCATGAGCTTGGAGGACTGCATCCATACATCTCTGCAATGACTCAAATAACGTATTAATAATGTCATCTGGAATGGCAAAGAAAGTTTTCTTGCAGGACTCCCAGAGTTCATCAAGATTCTTTGAATTCATCTTCAATGCCTCCTCCTTTATCTTGTCCCAGACATGCTCAATAATGTAATGTTCATGTCTGGTGGCTGGGCTGGCCAATCCTGGAGCACCTTGACCTTCTTTGCTTTCAGGAACTTTGATGTGGAGGCTGAAGTATGAGAAGGAGAGCTATCCTGCTGAAGAATTTGCCCTCTCCTGTGGTTTGTAATGTAATGGGCAGCACAAATGTCTCGATACCTCAGGCTGTTGATGTCGCCATCCGCTCTGCAGATCTCTTGCACGTCCCTATACTGAATGTAACCCCAAACCATGATTTTTCCTTCACCAAACTTGACTGATTTCTGTGAGAATCTTGGGTTCATGCAGGTTCCAATAGGTCTTCTGTAGTATTTGTGATGATTGGGATTCAGTTCAACAGATGATTCATCAGAAAAATCTACCTTCTGCCACAATAAAGTTATATTATAATAGTTATTATTTGTTGCTCACAACTGAGATCAACTCAAGACTATTGTCAGGTAGTGTATACTGCAATAGTGTTCATATTTCACTTCATTCCAAACAAAACAAAAACAAAAAACAATTAAAAAAAAAAAAATTCTAATTCGGTATGACAAATTTGAGGAAGATTTTCCTTCTTTATTATTCAATTGAAGGTGATTTTTCATTGAACAACATGTACTGTAGTAGTGTGAATATTTCCGACAAAACAATTAAAAAAACACACAATCCAACAGCATAATATAGAAAGTCAGTAAGTGACACATTGTGTCGCTTAAAAACAGTTTTCTAATAAAGTTCCCTGTCTCATCAGACAAATCTAAACAAAAATCATTTGTGGTTGTTTAAGAAATACCCACGCCATCTGTGGTTGACTATGAAAATCCCCAAAGCATGTCATGTTATAGGCCTTTTCCACAAGAATGGGTAAAAATAGTCAGTTTTTTTTCATTCCTCAGTTAATTTAAGAGTTTCTCACAGCCTTCAAAGAGTCAGACTTCCTCTGCATGCAGAAGGAAATTGGATTGGAAATTGAGATGACACGGGCCTGTGTTAGTCGTGAATGCTGTGCTGAACGCTTTGCATGCATGTCCCAGACTGGAAAATAATGGGAAGGTCGAATATTTTAGGCTCAGTGTGTTGTTTATGAACAGCGGGTATGGTTGTGTGGGCTGGTATTTCAGGCTTTTGTTTTGCTGTTCTTCAGTGTAGAGACATGTCTGTTCGCATGCAAGCAACCCCGGTGTCACGCAACAAACACATGGTGCTGAGGAAAATGAGTCTGTGGGTTCAGGCACACGTTATACATAAATACAGACCAACGAAAAACAGTTTAAATATTTTAAGTGACTATTTTATTATTATTATTATTTTTATTATTTTAAAATATTTTTATTGTTATTTTTCTATATGTTTTTTTAATGTTTTTTTATTTTAATTTATGTGAGATAAAAGGCAAGAGATAAAGATTCTTTATTTTAAATTTATTCTTTTATTTTATTATTATTATTTTTATTTTAATATTATTAACAATATACTATATTGTGCTATTTTATTTGACCTTACTTTACTTTTTACTACTGTATTTTATATTGAAAACAATATATTTCATTTTATTTATATTTTTATAGCATATTTTTATTTGTTTCAACAAATATTTAATTTATAATTATTTATAATTATTTCATTTATGAAACAGCAATTTTTCAGCAAGTTTTATTGTTTTATTTATTGTTTAAGAACTTTTTAATATTTATTTTATTTCTTAAATTTTAAAAAATATTTGTATTAATATTTTTCAATATTATATTTTTTGTTTAAAAAAATATTTTGTATAGTTTATTTATTTTAATTTATATGAGATCAAAGGCAAAAACACATTTTAAATATTCAGATAAAAAATCTTTATTTATTTATTTATTATTAATATTTATTTATTTATTTATTTACTTTTTACTTAAGAACAACGACCAAAAAAGTTTTCAAGATTCTGAGTGCTATTTTACCTTACGTTACTTTACTTTTTACTACTATAGTTTATATTGAAAACTAAATATTTTATTTTATTTATATTTTTTAAATCATAGTTTTATTGTTGAAACAAATATTTGATTCATAATTATTTATGATTATAATTCTTTTATCAAACAAATTTTCAGCATTTTTTATTGTTTATATTTAAATTTAATAATTTTTTACAATTTTTTAAGAACTTTTTAATATTTTCACAGTTTTTATTATTTAACAATATTTGTATTGTTATTTTTCAGTATTATTTTTTATGTTTAAAAAAATATTTTGTATAGTTTATTTTAATTTATATATGATCAAAGGCAAATATTTTTAAAATCTGATAAAAAAATCTTTATTTTATATTTATTTATTTATTTTTATCATTTTTATTTATTTGCTTTTCACTTTAGAACAAACACCAAAAAAGCAGTTTAAATTTTACTTTACCTGACCTTTCTTTACTTTATTACTTTACTTTTTACTACTATATTTTATATTGAAAACAATATCTTTTATTTATTCATTCATTCATTCATTTTCTTTTCGGCTTAGTCCCTTTATTCATCAGGGGTCGCCACAACGGAATGAACCGCCAACATATCCAGCATATGTTTTATGCAGCGGATGCCCTTCCAACTGCAACACATCACTGGGAAACATCCATACACACTCATTCATACACATACACTACGGACAATTTAGCCTACCCAATTCACCTATAGCGCTTGTCTTTGGACTGTGGGGAAAACCAGAGCACCCGGAGGAAACCCACATCAACACGGGGAGAACATGCAAACTCAACACAGAAATGCCAACTGACCCAGCCGGGACTCGAACCAGCGACCTTCTTGCTGTGAGGCGACAGTGCTAACCACTGAGCCACCGTGTAGCCTTATATTTATTTTTTTAATTCTTATTTTTAATGTATATTTTTTTCTCTTCTTTTATTACAGAGCTGATATAACAGTACAAGGATAGAGAAGGGGAATGGGAAATGACCTAGGCTGAACTCAAAGCACAAATCCCCATAAGCGCATCAACTTTTCGTACTTCAGCTCTTAGTGATTCTCTGCTCTCTGTGCCATGGGCTGACATATCATTAATAGTAACTAAAGCAAATGCGCAGGAATAATTGCATGAATTATGAACCCCCTCACCCTGTCTGCCAGCAACCTCACAATCTAAAATGCTTTTGAAAAGTGTTTTACCAGCGCTTGAGTTGAATGAAAAAAAAACTGCAATGAATAAGATTTCTAATGTGGTTTATCATAAAACTGAATTAGACCATATAAACGCTTGGAGTCGACTAAGAGGCGTTTAGTCATTGCGTTGTGTGTGTGTGTCAGGAAACAGTATGAAGGTCAAGTGTAAAGGTCAAACACAAAACACACTGATTTGGGAGCTAAAGTGCTTCTGGAATAAACACTTTCTGCTTTTGTGTTGTTATTTTCTGGCAGACGGACGTGATGCATCAGAAGGTCTTTGATTATATCCATGTGGACGATCGACAGGAGTTTCGAAAACAGATCCACTGGGCTATGAACCCCGGCCAGCAAGACACTGGTGTGTGTATAATTACCATTTACCGTATTTATTGTTTTCATGTGACATCACAACCTTTAAAAACATCTACTTGCAGCTATTACTTCATTCACAATCGTTCATTTTTAGAAGGAATTATGCAATTATATTTGTGCCAATACAAATGAACATAACTTAAAGGGATAGTTCACCCAAAAAATGAATTTTTACTCACAAATTAATCACCCTCAAGAGGTTCCAAACACTTATGAGTTTCTTTGAATAATTATTGTTAAAAAAAAAAAAAAAGTTGGAAACTTGTCACAATTGGCATTTATAGAAAAACAATTACTATGGAAGTCAATGGTTACTGGTTTCTAACCTTCTTTTGAAAAATATCTTTTATTATGTTTAACATTCATTCATTCATTCATTTTCTTTCGGCTTAGTCCCTTCATTCATCAGGGGTTCCCACAGCGGAATGAACTGCCAACTTATCCAGCGTATGTTTTACGTAGCGGATGCCCTTCCAGCCGCAACCCAGTACTGGGAAACATCCACACACACTCATTCACACACATACACTACGGCCAATTTAGTTTATTCAATTCACCTATAGCGCATGTCTTTGGACTGTGGGAAACTGGAGCACCCGGAGGAAACCCACGCCAACAGGGGGGAGAACATGCAAACTTCACACAGAAATGCCAAAAGGCCCAACCGGGACTCGAACCAGCGACCTTCTTGCTGTGTGGCGACAGTGCTAACCACTGAGCCACCGTGTCGCCCTTTGTGTTTAACAGAAGAAAGAAATTCAAACAAGTGTAGGATAAATAAATGATGACAGAATTTTCATTTTTGGGTGAACTATACCTTTAATACAAAATTAAGAAACTCACTTAAAATTATAGGTATAATTTTGTCAAAGCGTTTTTAGAATTTTTACCATATGGTAATTTACAAAAATCTTGTTTAATACAACTTTGTTTGTTTGCTGATTTTTATTGAATTGAATTTGCTATACCTGCTTTTTTGCCGTTTAAAATAGCCTAAGATGCTATTTAAAATTTAATTAATATATATATGCTATGCTATACAATAAAGATGTAATTCAGAAAATAATCATTTTATTGGTCTGTCCTGCTTTTAATGTTTGTAAAAGGCTTTTGTATGATTTGAATTGTTTTGTACAATTTTGCCATAAAGGCTGGCACGGTGGCTCTGGTTAGTACTGTCACCTCACAGCAAGAAGTTTGCTGGTTCGAATCCCGCCTGGGTCAGTTGGCATTTCTGTGTGGAATTTGCATGTTCTCCCCGTGTTGGTGTGGGTTTCCTCCAGGTGCTCCGGTTTCCCCCACAGTCCAAACACATGCTCTATAGGTGAATTGAATAAACTAAATTGGCCGTAGTGTATGTTTGTGAATGAGTGTGTAGGGATGTTTTCCAGTACTGGGTGGAAGCAGCTGGAAGGGCATCCGCTGTGTAAACCATATTCTGGATAAGTTGGCGGTTCATTCCGCTGTGGCGACCCCTGATGAATAAAGGGACTAAGCCGAAGGAAAATGAATGAATGAATGAATTTTGCCATAAGTTTTCGAATTTTACTTATATTAATGTAAAAAGTGTCATGTAATATAACGCGTGTTTGCTTGCTTGACTGCTTTTTATTCTATTTATTCTATTTTGATTATTCTAAATAGTTTTTGCCATGAAGATAGCCAATGACGATGACATAGCAATAAATAAAAGATTCATTACAATACAATATTTCAGAAAATGACATAAATACACCGTTATGAAATAAGAATATAACTCTGCAGATGGGAAAATTTGTTAACTTAGTCACAGAAATATTACATTTTCTCTCAGTATACTTTATGTAAGTAATAATGCACATCTAGGATATATTCTGAACATATTCTGCAAAAGAACAACAACTAGACAAGGTCTACTCTGATTGGCTAGTGAGATTTTGATGGACAGCTCTCTCTTCTGGAAGTAGAAGTAGTGTGTTTACATGCAAGGTTATTTGAAGGATTGATGATAAACTGATAGACCAGGGATGGGCAAACTTGATCCTGGAGGGCCGGTGTCCTGCATAATTTTGCTCCAACCCTAATCAAACACACCTGCCTGTAGCTTTCTGGTGATCTTAAAGACACTATTAAGTGTGTTCAGGTGTGTTTGATTAGTGTTGAAGCAAAAGTCTGCAGGGACACCGGCCCTCCAGGATCAAGTTTGCACATCACTGTGATAGACCCAGGTAGATTTTTGCCCATTATCCCAATTTTGTCTGTCTTATAAACACTTTAACCAGCATTCTCTCAGCTTATTGAAGTGTGTGTGTGTGAAATGTGAAAAAGAAACATCCTTAAACAGATTTAAGCACATCCAGCCACAGCAACTATGTCCTAATGGGTAGAGGGAAATATTAGACTTATTTACAACTTTCACTTGACACTGCCATATCTTCTATTTCTCTTCTTTTGAGAGCTGATCTAAATATTCATGCCTTGAAACAAACTGTAAAAAATGCTGGGTTCCACACAATTCATTCATGTTGTCCCAACACAAATCAATTAAGTTAACTTAACAAATTCAAGTTGATTGAACATAAAACAATTAAGTTGGCACAAAAAAAAAATCTCAAGAATGATGTTATTCCAGCTCATTTTAAATAAGTAGTTTGAGCATGCAGCAAAATAATTTTTGTTTTTCAGTGTACTGCTGTTTTGTGGATGTTTTGTGGCAGTCACGTGACTGAAAGCTATAATACAGTGCATATGACTTTTAAAAGCCAAGAATATATTCCAGAAAAGTTGTATGAACTATTTTTACGATACTTTTATGGTGCTTTTGCATCTATTTTAAAGCTTATGAGCTGCAGCTGTCTTTCATTATACAGTAATTGCACGGAAAAGGGAGACTAGAATATTTTTCACTGCATTCATCTGTCATGTGTCTTGCATTTCTGTGTTTTTGGTAGATGAGGATGTTGTGACGGCTCATCTGTACAGCGCTGAGCAGCCTGACGGTGTTTCTCCTGAACTGACTGTGTTTCTTACGAGATGTTTCATTGCTCGAATGAGATGCCTGCTGGACAGCACCTCCGGCTTCCTGGTCAGTCATGAGATTGATACAGTTGAAGTCAGAATTATTCGCCCTCCTGTGAATTTTTCTTTTTCAGATATTTCCCAAATGATGTTTAACAAAGCAAGGAATTTTTCACAGTATTTACTATAAAAAATTTTCTTCTGAAGGAAGAGGTCAATATTATTAGCCCCCTTAAGCAATATATATATATATATTTTTGATTGTCTACAGAACAAACCATTGTTATACAATGACTTGCCTAATTAACCTAGTTAAGCATTTAAATGTCACTTTAAGCTGAATACTAGTAAACTGAAAAATATCTAGTAAAATATTATGTACTGTCACCATAGCAAAGATAAAAGAAATCAGTTATTAGAAATTAGTTACTAAAACTATTATGTTTACAAATGTGTTGAAACAGAATTTAAGCAGAATTTAAACAGAAATTGGGGAAAAAAATATACAGGGGGGCTAATAATAATAAAGACTTTAACTGTACATGAGGAATAATTCATAGCTGTTGAATTATTAGAAAATGTTCTGTGACACCTTTGGGTGTGCATTAATTTCAAATTTACTGCAGTCAATTATTCTGCTTATTCTACTATTCACAGTACCACACTTAAAGGGGGTTGTTGCTAGAAGGGATACAGCCGCGTACAGAAGCTAACGAGAATTATTTATATTATTTATTAATTTACCCATTAATTGTATTTTATTAACATCTACCCCTTACCCCAACCCTAAACACCACCATCATAGTAATGTAAAAACAGTAATTATACAGAGTATTATTCATATTATTTATTAAATTACCCATTAAATTGTATTTTATTAACGTCTACCCCAACCCAAAACCCAACCATCACAGTAATGTAAAAACAGTAATTATACAGAGTATTATTTATTAAATTACCCATTAAATTGTATTATATTAACATCTACCCCTAAACCCAACCCTCACAGTACTGTCAAAATATTAATTATTGTTGTACAGTGTCATAGACATTATTCTATATTGATGTATCCGGAGCTGTATCCCATCTAGACTTTACCCTTAAAGGGATAGTTCACTCAAAAATGAAAATTCTGTCATCATGTACTTACCCTTCACTTGTTCCAAACCTGTTTGAGTTTCTTGCTTCTGTTGAACACAAAAGAAGATATTTTGAAGAATGCTGGAAACCGGTAACCATTGACTCTCATACTAACTTATTTTTCTTACTAGTGAGTAATTTTTCAATTTTTCGGGTGAACTGTCCCTTTAAAGACACTGTTCTGATGTTGTATTTCAAGACGTTTGTCAGGATTTATCCTTAAACTGATTCTTTTTGCACATCTCATCTAAAGCCTTTTTTTAATTTACATCAAGCATTTTTGGCTGTTGCTTTGAAGTAATAACTGAAATAATTCAGCACATTAATATAAAACTATAATAGGGTAACGACCAGCCAACTACTTTAGCTGCGCATTTATCTGGAAGTTATTACACAGAATGTTCATCAGCCAATCAGAATCAAGCATTCAACAGACTCATAGCATAATTCAAAATATTCAACTCCTGACGTTTCATGGTACATTTGAGGTTTTTAAACAGGTCTTAATTTTGCTTTGCCCAAGTAAAGCTACTCAGTCCATCCAATGACCAACAATACATCTCAATAAAACCTTAGTTTTTTTTATATTTATGTGTTTTTTTATTGCAAAGAGATACAGTTTATAACAGCTCTTGGACATTTTTACAGCAAATTCCCCAAATTAAATTTACTAATCAGGTAAAAAAAAAACAAGCTAAACACAATAACACAATTCCTCGTGATAAATACCGGGCCATTAGAAAAAATCCTTAGTCTCTAATGCCCAATAAGTCTTCAATTTTCATTCTTAATGGTCTTTAAAGGGTCTTATATTGTACTTGACTTGATATCCTGTTTAGTTAGGAGCTTGTGATGTTTCTAAATGTGCATCTGTCCACTGAGTCGGTCTCTCACTCTGCTTTGCTTTGCTGTAGAACATGCAGTTTCAGGGCAGTCTGAAGTTTCTGCAGGGTCAGAGGAGGAGGACGCTTTCTGGAGCACTGCTGCCGCCTCAGTTGGCTCTGTTCTGTGTGGCTGTTCCTCTAGTGCTACCCTCCATCACAGAGCTCAGGATGAAGAGTGTAATGGTCAAGTGCAAACACAGAAGCTCTGGCTGCAGGTACACATTCTGTCTGTCTCTCTTAGTCAGATGTGTGTTTTTGAATTGAATATATATATATATATATATATATATACATTTTTCAAAATTGTTCTAAGACAAGAATGGAGGTTGTTCAGTAGTTTTAGGATAATTTTGAAGAAAGGTTTTGATCCACTTCAAATGTTGATAACTGTATATGTCTTTAGTTTATTTATTTATTTTATTTCCTATAGCAAACTGTGAAATTGAAATTAATTGAATCCAATGCAACTCAATCTTCTGTGATAAATGCAATTTAAAAAACAAAAATTTGATTCTTCAATTTTATAAATTGTTCAGAACCAATTTGAATTCAAAACTTGTAGTTATTTTAGTTTGATTAATATTTAGTTACAGTCTTACTGTGCACAATTTAACACAGTAAATTGTCAATTTTTACTTAAAGTACCAGGATAAAATATTTTTAAACGTACATACAGTAGTTTTGGGGTCAGTAAGTTATTTATTTATTTATTACACTTTAATTCAACAAAAATGACTTGGAGGAAATTTGACTGAGCTAGGATGTAGGGCTGAATATCGTCTGAGCATTGATATCGCAATGTGTGTAGCTGCAATAGTCACATCGCAGTTTATTATTATTTATTAACGATTAAAAGATAAAGATTATTAAATATATTTATTTTTTGTTATTATTTATTCAATGAATACCATGTTATTTTACATTTGATTGTTCAATTTCTGTACTTGAATACTGTTAGTCTACCCTGAAAACCAAAAAGCACTGTTTATTTATTTATTTTTGCTTGTAAATTGCTATAATTTATGCAGAAGCACTGCATAGAAAAAGACTTGATCATCCCAGTCAATCTAAATTAAGGAAATCTTTCCAAATAGAGTTATTCAAATAATCTGGTGAAATTTTATTCATATCACAATAAATATCGCGGTAAAACAAAATATCGCAATGTCAGATTTTTCCAATATCGTGCAGCACTACTAGGATGCATTACATTGATTAAAAATGACAGCAAATGCATTCACAATGTTACAAAATAGCTTTCAAGTCATTGTAATTCATTGCTATTTTATTAATCATAGAACCCTAAAAAATTCAAACATTGCAGCATTATATCTTAATAATCAATAAATCTTTCTTAAGCAGCAAATGCTCATGTTAGAATGATGAAATAATAATCATAAATGAAAAATTCAGAGTGCATTGCAGGAATAAAATATAATAAACTATAGAAATAAAATATCTCCAACAGAAAAACAGGTATTTATTGTAAAAATAAATATTATTGTAAAAAATCACAATGTTAACATTTTTTTATTTAAATGCAGCCTTGGTGAGAATAAACCTTTAAACATTACCAAATAACATCTACATTAATAAAATAAAATATTAAATACAAGAATGCTACTATTTATTTCATTTAAATGCAGTCTAAGGGCATACTCTCACTAGCCTTGAACCGTGCCGAAGCGCGGTTGTCCGCACACATGTGCACTCACATTGCATCTGAGCCGAAGCACTCTTAGGTCATCGATGATGCGCTGTTCAGTTTATCAGGAAGATAAGTGCTCTTGCTCAGCACAGTGGACATTGCTTTAGTTATATTGTTTTGTATTATTTTTAGTTGTTTGGGATGCAGTGACACAGTCAAATATTTTGCTGAACAGATCCACAACTTTTGACGCTCATAAGTTATCATAAAAGCCCTCGTGCTGCAGGTATTAGGAGGTCTGCTGAAGGTACAGCTGTCGTTCCACTTTGTCGTAATAAACTATAACAGTTCGTGTTCATTAAAAAGTAAGAATGATTATTAAATCCATATGAAACAGTCCCTTAAAAGTGACGTCGCGTCTTCAGTTTCGGGCTCAGGCACACTTTGCACTCACACTATAAGCGTACCGCGCCAAAGCCCAACCGAACTGCGCTCTGACACACCTCTTCCAACCAGGCCAGGGCCGGCCAACTGAACCGCGCCTGGACACGATTCGGAGCACTCACACTTGTCAAACGAACCAGGAAACGCGCCTGGGCACGGTTCGGATAGCTTAGTGTGAGTACGCCCTTAGTGTGAAAAGACTTAAATATTAGACTTTTAAAAGCTTACCGACCCCAAACCTTTAAAATGACCAAATAACAAAACAGCTTCATTAATATATCAATACACTGTGGTATTTACACAATACCCAACCATAATAATGCTCAAAGAAATGCATGCTTTACAGTATCTGAAATACAAACATTTTCAAAATATAATTTGTGAGTATAATTCACCTTTTAACCAGTCCAACTTGTGCCATCTTCAGTGAGAAAAGGCAACGAGCTCCCCGAGAGTCATTTGACAGTGAAGATGAGCTGCGTTATAACTGGATGAGCACTTTTTCTCATGACCCTTCGTGGGCATACAGCAGAAAATACAGAGGAGACGCCTGCAAAACTCAAGACGAGCCTCTCAACTCCAATGTTTCCACTTCAGTGTCCTCTAAACTGCAGACGGCTGATGCATCATGGGACGCCCACTGTCCTGTTGCCTTGCGCACAGACTCCAATGAAAACTACCAACCGGGAAGCTTCCACAAACACAACTATTCTGTTAAATTACGAATTGGTTGCAACACACAACTGCAGAAGTATGAAGCGGATGATGAGAAAAGATATATGATGCAAAATGAAGCTTTTAACACACTCCCCGAAGCCACCATTAAAACCGAACAAGATTCTGACTCTGAAAACGGCTGTAATGCATACGGGATGCTCTGGCGCCCTGAATATGCGCAGGTGAAAACAGAGCCTGAGTATTATGACTACTGTAGCTTCTATCAAAAAGGTAAAACCACCGTCAGTCCTTACACCAATGGACACCACAAGTATCTGTGTGCAGGAGTCAGCAGACCCCGAAAGTGTGTCCTGTATAAAGACCTGAATCACTCTGACATGCCGATTGGGAGTCAAGACGGATATATGTTCACTAATGAGCATAAAAACAACATGCATCGGTTGGCTTATGAGTTTAGAAGCCATAACCGGCTGCACGTAATCAAACAAGAACCTGATGATTCTCCGGTTTGGTGTCCTGATGTTAGTCAAGGACACGTGCAACACAATATTCCGGCAAACTGCACTGTGAGCAATGTTTTCCATAAAGCAAACCCATATGTTCACATGCAATAACCATATTGACTGACTGTTGTTTGCAATGGGTGATTTTTCTGATTTAATAGACCCTTTTCACAAGACGGTGAGGATGACACTGGGATAGTTCACATAAAAATGAAAACTGTCATCATTTACTCATCCTTCCAAACCTTTTTGACTATCTGTTGAACACAAATGAAGATATTTTGAAGAATGCTGGAAACCTGTAACCAATAACCATTGACTCCCATAGTATTTATTTTTTTCTACTATGGAAGTCAATGGTTACAGGTTTTCAGCTTTCTTCAAAATATACACTACCTGACAAAAGTCTTGTTGCCTATCCAAGTTTTAGGAACAACAAATAATAACTTGACTTCTAGTTGATCTTTTGGTATCAGAAGTGGCTTATATGAAAGGCAAAGGCCTCTAGATTATGCTTATTTTACCAAAATAAAATATGATCATGCCTTGATTTTTAATTATTTAATTAGGACAGTAAGGTCTGACTTTGCTTATATAAAAGTCTTATCACTTAACAGAAATAACGTACAGTATAGAATATAAAGTCATGGTGCAGTGGAAAAGGAATTAATATTGTGTACGACTCCCACAAGCTTGGAGGACTGCATCCATACATCTCTGCAATGACTCTAATAACTTAGTAATAAAGTCATCTGGAATGGCAAAGAAAGCATTCTTGCAGGACTCCCAGAGTTCATTAAGATTCTTTGGATTCATCTTTAATGCCTTCTCCTTCATCTTACCCCAGACATGCTCAATAATGTTCATGTCTGGTGACTGGACTGGCCCATCTTGACCTTCTTTGCTTTCAGGAACTTTGTGGAGGCTAAAGTATGAGAAGGAGCACTATCCTGCTAAAGAATTTGCCCTCTCCTGTGGTTTGTAATGTAATGGGCAGCATAAATGTCTCGATACCTCATGCTGTTGATGTTGCCATCCACTCTGCAGATCTCTCATACACCCCATACTGAATGTAACCCCAAACCATGATTTTTCCTTCACCAAACTTGACTGATTTCTGTGAGAATCTTGGGTCCATGCGGGTTTCAATAGGTCTTCTGCAGTATTTGTGATGATTGGGATGCAGTTCAACAGATGATTCATCAGAAAAATCTACCTTCTGCTACTTTTCCAAATGATCAATGATAGCTAATAAAGTTATTATTTGTTGCTCTTACAACTGGGATCGACGACAAGACTTTTGTCATGTAGTATATATATTTTTGTGTTAAACAGAAGAAATAAACTGAAAAGGTTTGGAGGATGAGTATATAGTCTGTAAATATTCATTTTAGGGTGAACTATCCCTTTAAAATATGTCGTCAGGTCGCAAAAGCTTAATATTGATCACGGATGATGCAACTGCTAAAAATAGCTTGTAATTTACAGTATAAAGGTATAGTTCACCAAAAACATACAATTCTGCCATCATTTACTTGCATTTTACTTGTTTCAAACCTTTTTGACTTTCTTCTGTTAATCAAAAAAGAAGATATTTTAAAGAATGCTGAAA
>CAIGQV010018314.1:438545-453830 GCA_903798115.1 Danio jaintianensis | reverse complement strand
AATGGTTACAGGTTTTCAGCTTTCTTTAAAATGTCTTATTTTGTGTTCAACAGAAGAAAGAATCTTAAACAGTGTTGAAACAAGTGAAGGGAGAGTAAATGATAACAGAATGTTCAGTTTTGGGTGAACTATCCCTTTAATGTGACTATCTTTAATTTCACACGGTTTCTTTTACAGCGTCATTAATGTAATCAAAATATAGTCAGTTAAATAAACCTAAGCATTTGTTTAGTTGTTCAAGCTTAAAATGAGGCAAATGCAGGAGCAGCAGCTGAGTGCTGTAAACCCATTAAAAATACTGTGGTAAAATAAATGTGCATATTTTAAAGACACAGTGTGGAATAATGGAATTTATTGCAGTGCTTTTGTCTGGTTTGAAACCCACTTGACATTGTGTCTCCATCAGGCAGTGAAAATCATTCATTTTAAACAAACCAGATTTTAAACTCGGCAATTTTATAATGGCATAACAGTTTACCAGAAGTGCCCGGGTGGGCTTATACAAAATTAAAAGACCCTGTTCATATAGTCCATTCAATTCATCTTAATTTCTATAGCACTTTTTACAATGTAGAGTGTGTCAAAATAAACAGAATAAATAGCCACAACATTAGACAAGCTCTTAATTAAAATGGGATTAACTGATTGCCACTGTTTTCAGTGAATAATAAGATTAATTTTAACACTATTATTATTATTAATACTTCAAGAAAAGTATATGAATTGCATATTACACCATTATTTGCAAGCGAAAAGTGTTTATAACTTAAAACTTCCAGCTGTTTTTGTGACTAATAAACCTAGAAGCAGTCATTTCTCTTGTAAAAAAAAAAAAAAAAAACTTGTGTAAGCTACTGTAGGTCAGCTCTGCATTCTCCAGTGGCAGATCAGTCTGTCAAAGTGCAGCAATTAGCTCAGCATGTAAAACAGCAGCACAGCTCTGTGTGTTTAATCTGACTGATGGACTCAAAACAGAGCATCAGATCGCGTGCACTCACAGGATTGAGCCTGGAAGATTAATGCACTTATGTGTAGTAGATCTAAACAGAGACGAGGGCAGCCTGCAGATCTGCACTTCTGCCTTCAGTGCTGTTTTACATGAACTACTAGTACTGATGCCCTGTGAACTAATATGCATTGCATTTTTACTGTTGGATCTCTAAGTGTTATTTATTTAATTAGTTTTAATAATTTGATTGGGTTTCCCAGTACTGGGTTGCGGCTGGAAGGGCATCCGCTGCGTAAAACATATGCCAGAATAGTTGGCGGTTCATTCCGCTGTGGCGACCCCTAATAAATAAGTGACTAAGCTGAAGGAAAATTAATCAATTAAGGAATTTGATTAGGCAGTTGCACATTTACAACTTGTTTTTGCCTAACAGTGATTTAGCCATTGTTATTGTTTGTTTATTTAAATGTATGTATTATTACAGTATTTAAAAAAATAAATAAATGTAATGACTTTTTCTTATGTTTCTGTTTTGTTTTCATGTTTTAGTAATTGTGCATCTGCTGTTTTATTAGTTTTTCTAATTCTAGTCTATTTCTATTTTAAATATTAGTTTTATATTTAGAATTTTTTGTATGTTCATAAGTTGTTGGGGTTGTGGGGGTTTCACATTTTTACAAATTTATAGCATTATCTTCTGCTCATAATTCATGCCTAAAGGTGTATTTAAATATTATTATTATTATTATTGGCATACCTTACTTTCATGACAATTATTTGAAATTTCCATTCACAATTAAAGTTCCAAAATGCAGTAGATGCATATTTTCGATATTTGAATCAAATCTTGTGTGCAGTTTTGTGCATCCACATGTAAGCTGTACTGTATCTATATCAACAGCAGCATTATATATTATAAATTCTCCTGATATTAGCATTAGCCATTGAAAATGACAGTCTACTAGAGTGAGAAAATAGCAGTGATTCTGTCATGCTGTAATCAATCTGTCATCAGAACTCTAACTCTGAGTAGAGGCATTTCACTGACATCAATGTGGATCAGAAACAGATGTAATTCTTGTGTATTAATCTGTGCGTGGTGTCTGGTTGTGTCTCTGGCAGTGTGGATATGATGGGTCATCCTGATCTACAGCCTGAATGTGAGGTCAAGCAGCTGGAGCCTCTATTACCCGAAAAGGTGGTCAACGATTTGCTTGGCAAATACCTCAAGACATTCAACGTGAGTCTCTCAAATCAAAATAAAAGTCCTTCTATTTCACAGCCTTCAAAAGACTCCTAATATGCTTTTGCACTTTCGGCTTTCTTTAGTGCCTAACGTTGCTTTCTGAGCAAGAAAAACATCTACAAATTTTACAAAACACAAATTCATTCCAAAGGCAGTTATTCGCTATATCAGTAATTACATTTTCTCATGAAACTCAAACTTATCAGTTGTTCTGGGAATGTACAACTCAAAATATCCCAAATAAATACACTATATATATTTTTTGTGTTCTTTTTTTTTTTTTTTTTTGACAGCTGGCTTTCTGTTCTCATGCTTTTATGTCTGTGAGCTCATAAAATCAAGTATATCAGGTGTTTAAACTGATAGGAATTTTAAAAAAAACATGCAGGAATTTTGTTTATTGTTGCTTCTGTAATTTAGACTCATGCTCTAAAGGCCCCGCCCTTGTCTGGAAAGGGGGAGGGGACCAGGAGCTCATTTGTATATAAATAGACACACACAAAACAGGGTGTCTTTGCTTACTTTGAATGGTTTAATAAATGATCTATATGGCATTTTAACCTTTCACAGACATATTCTGGATACACCAGAGATTTGTCAATTTGTAGGGCACCTAGTTTACCCCTTTTTCCAGATTTAATAAGTCTTTTGTGTCTCCAGAATGTGTCTGTAAAGTTTCAGCTCAAAACACCCATCAGATTATTTATTATACCTTTCAGAAGTTTGTAAATTTTAGCTGTTAGCATCTTCTGGCTGTTTTGGTGGACTGTGCCTTTAATGCTAGTTCTCTCCGCCCACCGTTCCCACGTGCTTGTCAGTGTGCCTCAATCTCCGCCCTCGGCTGCCTCAGATAACAGACAGACATGAAGGAAGCAGATCTCACGTAACGTTTGTGAGAAATATTACAGTAAGAACTTTCCCAATGATTATTTGATGTAGTCACACACAATGTCGTTACAAAGTTCATGCACACACACAGCGGACACACACACACAGACAGCGCGCGCGTTTAGCTTTGCACTGTTTTTGCATGGCAAATGTGACAGGATACACATTAATATCCACTGCTGTATGAATATCCATTATGTTAAAGTACAAAATAAACCTGATTGAACGTCCACAACCCGGGATTGAAGCGTCTTCTTTTATAATTGTACCGACACGCGGCTGTGGTGATAAAGTAAAGCTGAAGTAAATCGCTGTAATTCATTACAAACATGCAGTTTTAAACACGTGTTAAACTTGTAAAACTCACTCTTGATCACATTTGATGATGATTGATGATGCTAGCGAACTGAACAGATCTTTTATTCCCGGTTGCTTTGCGCAGGTCCTGTCTTCTTGATATGATTATACGCATTACTACAGAGACATGTTAATACGCAGCTGTCAATCAATTCGGTGAGCGGGGAAACCGCACTCCTATGTCAAGTTGCGGTGGGCCTCAAAATGGAAGGGATTTGGATGCTATTTTAACGTCAGGAAATTTAAAAGAAGAGACTTATTGTCTTTATATCACCCCAATATGATTGTGGACACACTATACATACACACAGTTCTGTCCAAACAGATTAAAAAAGATGATTTTCATCATAGGTGCCCTTTAAAGGAATAGTTCAACCAAAAATGACCATTCTTTCATTATTTACTCACTGATTACTTTTTCATACTTCTTTTTTCTGTTGAACACAAAGGAAGATATTTAATGAAAGTTGGAAACCTGTAACCTTTGACTTCCATAGTAGGAAAAAATACTATGGAAGTCGATGGTGACCAGATTTCAGCTGTCTTCTTTTGTGAACAGTAAAAAGAAACTCATGAAGATTTGAAAACACTTCAATGTTTGTAAATGTTCATTTTTGGGTAAACTATCCCTTTAATTTGAATGTTTATTGTCAATTCAGCTAGTCTTTGTTTTCCAATCCTCACCAGTCAAACATCACAGGCTGGCTGCGTAAAGCTCTGGAAACAGATAAGAAAGACTGGCAGAAAGAGACGGAGCCTGAGGCCGATCAGGATGGCTACTACCAGACCACATTACCGGCTATTGTCTTTCAGGTACAGCAACTTACTAACTGACTTCATGCTTTAATCCTCCTACTTATATGAGTTCAACATGAGATCCTCCTCTTCCTCTTCAGATGTTCGAGCAGAATCTTCAGGTCGCCGCTCAGATTAATGAGATCTTCAGAGAGGAGGTGCTGACCGTCTGTCTGAGGCAGATGAACTTATTCCTAAAAAGGTATTGTCATCTCATACTAGCCATTTTTCTTGTTTGTTTTGTTCCCCACAGTAATGTGCATGAAAAGAAAATAGCATCTGCATACAAGACACAAACTTCATAAAATTAGCTCCAATGTTGGTAAAAGAAATCTTTTATAAATTTTCCAAGTAATGGGACCAGATTGTTTTTATCCACTGTAGAATCGGTCACTTCAGGATGACACACAAGTTTTTAATACTTGGAGAAGATCCTCACACATGTTCCGTTTGTAGAAGCACTTTTACTATAATGCATATTTTATTAGATTGTGTCGACTTTAATTTTGTGTGGAAATTGTATTTGTATTTTATTCAGTTTATTTTTTCCGATACTAGTTTAACAATGTTACTTAGGGCTGCACAGTACATTGAAAATGGTAATGTAATAATAGGATATGCAATATTCATTTCGCAGAGAATGCAATAAAATAAATGCATTTTATGTGCCAAGCGTTTGTGCATAGGTTGTTTATCCAAATCTGACCAATCAGATGGAACCTCTACTATCTTTATAAACACCTCTCAAGTAGGTGCTGTTAGCTGAAGTTAGAGCTGAAAATAAATACTAATGCTGGGAGACGGGAGAGGAAAATGAGCAGAATCAGAAGGTTTTCAGTCATTTGTGGTGTTTTAAAGTCTAAATGTATGCACCTTGACGTAGTTTTTTTGATTTAATTACCTCAGAAAAATATATATTAACTATTATGATCATTACATGAATGAAAGATTTTTTTTTTAATGGAATTTTTTTTTTTTCCAAGTTATATCTCAAGAAATATCATTATCGCAACCTAATTTCCCAGTATTGTGCAGCCCTGCTGTTAATCCAAATACAGTTTTAGAGTTTTTACCAAAAATATATTGTAAAACCTTAATATAGTCTAAATCTGCAGTATACATTTTCTCACAATGAAAATAGTTATAGAAGCTGGCATGGCGTTTAACACAAACAAATAAACAAACAAACAAAAAAACAAAAAAAAGGAAAGTGCAGTATTGTTCTCTATTGTGAAGTACAGTATATCAAAGTGAAGTGACTGGCTGTTTGTGGTCTGCTGATGTCAGTGATGTCCCGCTCCCTTTCTAGTAAACATGTCATCAGGGAAGAGATGAGATTAAAGAGGGAGGGAACATTATTTTAATAAAAGATTGCAAGGATGCACTTTTTTAATGTAAAGATGAATGATCTACACATATAAATCATTAATAATGTATACATCAATGCTCTATTAAATAATATGCATTGTCCATTTTGATTTCTTTGTAAAGTTAAAGATGTTAGCTCAGTTTTCACATTTTCACTTCTCCTACATGTGTATGAAGGTACCGAGAGGAGGCGATCACCTATAAGGAGGAACATCTGAAAGACCGTCAGCTCCCGCAGTGCTACGTTCAGTATATGATCGCCATCATCAACAACTGCCAGACCTTCACGTGAGTTTCTCTTACCAGTTTTTGATTTATTGATTTTGCAGGTCGTACATTACATTAATGCAGAACTTAGAGTCAATGTTGGCCCTTAAAAAGCCTTAAATTCAGTTTGGTCAATTTTTTTTAAATGTACAAATTAAAGGGATAGCTACATTCAAAGTATAGAAACTATATACTGTAGTTAATAGTATATAGTTAAAAGTATATAAAAGGAATAGTTCACCCCAAAAATAATATTGTCAACATTAGCTTACACAAACTTTTTCCTGTGGAACACAAAAGCAGATATTTTGAAGAATGTTGATTTGTGGCCCAGTTGAACAGATCAAATGGATTAGCGATACAGCACATTGTCATCATTAAACTAGCTATGATTTATTTAAAAATCAAAAAATTCAAGTGATGCACATTTGATAGTCAAAATGTAGCTGTATTGCATACTTGCACAACAGTTTCAATTGTAAAATCTATATGTCGTTTATATTGTAATATGTACAATATTGTAAGATTGTAACAAAGGTATAGATCTCCAAAAAAATTACATTTAGATAAAATTTCAATTAAACTTACCCACCCTCAAGTGGCTCCAAACATTTTCGAGGTTCATTCTTCTGTTAAAACACAAAAGAAGATATTTTGAAGAATGTTGGAAACCGGTAGCCGTTGACTTCCATACTACGTTTTTCTTCCTACTATGGATGCTAATGGCCACCAGTTTCCAGAATCATTTAAAATCTATTCTTTTGTGTTTGGTAGAAATAAAAACACCTGGTTTGAAACAGCTTAATGTTGAGTAAATGTAGATTTTTGGCTCAACTGTCTCATTAAATTTTTATTTTCTAGATTGCTAGTGTAAACCAAACAAATTTTTGAATTAATCAGAATATATTTGCTTTCAGAGTGTCTATAAACAGCCTGAAAAGGAAGTACTCTCAGTCTCATGAACCCACACAGGACGATGCCACCATAGACAAGCTCCTGAACGATGTGGCTAAAGAGGGCTGTCAGTTCCTGCTGGATGAAGTCTTTCTAGATTTGGAGGTGAAGATGCTCATGTTGTTGTAATGTGCTGTCAGAGGTTTAGTCACTAGGATAAGTATGTTTACCTATGACTCTTTTTCTGTGTGTGTCTCCACAGCGTCATCTTAATGAACTGCTGACCCGGAAGTGGCTGACTGGCACTCATGCTGTAGACACCATCTGCGTGACCGTGGAGGACTACTTTAATGACTTCGCCAAAATTAAAAAGCCTTATAATCAGGTTCGCACAATAAACCGCTCAGAACAAGTGTACTGTAATATAGTTATATAGTGTAGTCTTGTTTGTTATTTTTGGTATGACCATCTTTTTTGTTCTGTTTACTTAGACTGCATTTATTTGACTAGTAAAAACAGTAATACTAGTTTAATAAATATTACAATTTAACAGAACTGTTTTATACTTCAGTATTGAATTTATTCTTGTGATGCAAAGCTACATTTTAAGCAGCCATGAATCCAGTTACATTACACTTCAGAAATGATCATAAAGCATTACTTATATTTTTTAGTAAATATAAAGCATTACATATCAGTGTTCAAAACAGTTGTGGTGTTTAATATTTCATGGAAAAAATTATTTAGTTTTTAACTATTTGGTGAAATAACCCTGATTTTCAGTCACAAAAAGGAACCATTTATTCATTCATTTTCTTTTTGGCTTAGTCCCTTTATTAATCAGGGGTCGCCACAGCGGAATGAACCGCCAACTTATCCAGCACATGTTTTACGCAGCGGATACCCTTCCAGCTGCAACCCATCACTGAAAAAACATTCATACACACTCATTCACACACATACACTACGGACAATTTAGCTTACCCAATTCACCTATTGTGCATGTCTTTGGAGTTGTGGGGGAAACCGGAGCACCCGGAGGAAACCCACGCAAACACGGGGAGAACATGCAAACTCCACACAGGAATGCCAACTGACCCAGCCGGGGCTTGAACCAGCGACCTTCTTGCTGTGAGGCGATTGTGCTATCCACTGTGCTGCCCAAAAAGGAACCAAATGAATAAAAAATAAATCAAATGAAATACATTTTTTTGGGGTGAAATTCTATCAAACCTATATGTAATAAAACAAATATTAAGATTTTCTCAACCTCACACCTAATAAATCCACATAATTTTCAAGTCATCTCTTAATTTTCCAAATATAGTCATTTTAAACATGCTTCAGAGTAGGGCTGCACAATATATCATTTCAGCATCGATATCGCAATGTGTCCAGCCGCAATAGTCACATCGCATAGATCTGTAGTGCTGAGTTGACATTGCAGTGTAATTTTTACATTTACATATACAAAACAATAAAGAATGCATGGTTTATTTCACTTTTATCTTTGCTTTATTGCATGTATCTATGCTTGTAATTTGTTTATTACATTTTATGCACGATTCACTGCCCTACAGAATCATCCCAATACATTTGGTAACACTTAAAGGACCAATTCTCACTTTTACCTAGTTACTAGGTTATTGAGATATTGGCTGCTTATCAGTACTTATAAAGCACATATTCTGTATGATCTTATTCTACATCCCTAATCCTACCCAATACCTAAACTACCTTAATAACCATTAATAAGGAGCAAATTAGGAGTTTATTGAAGCAAAAGTCATAATGGTTTGCTAAGAGTGAGAATTGAATTTTAAAATAAAGTGTGACCAAAAATTATTTCCAAATAGTGCTATTCAATAATTTGCTAGAATTGTATAGATACAGTATATATCGCAGAAATACAAAATATCGCAATGTCAGATTTTTCCAATATCGTGCAGCCCTACTTCAGAGAGTGAATCTAATGTAAAAATAACGTTCTTAATCACTGACCTCAGTGTTTCTTTAGTATTGTGTAATGATTAGTGTTGTGTCTGATGTGTGTATTGAGCAGGAAATGACGTGCGAGGCTCACCGGCGGGTGGTGGTGGAGTATCTGAAAGCCATCATGTACAAGCGCATCTCCTTTAAGAATGCAGACGAAAGGAAAGAGGGAGCAGATCGCATGATGAAAGAAGCAGAGCAGTTCAAGTTCCTCTTCAGGAAACTTTCTGCTGTGAGTCTGTGACGTTAGCATTTGTTTTTACATGTTTATTTAAAGTTATCAGGATGAATGTACAATGTGCTTTCAGCGATTGAATCTGAACCAATGTGCCATGGGTTATAGTCCAAATGTACTGCAAAAGCAAATCTTAAACAATAACAGCAAATAGGTTAACTAATCTATTTATTTTAAGGTTAACTTATTTGCCAAATAAATAAATACAACATTTTTTAAGAGCAAAATAATAATTAAGACATTAGCATTTGTGATATCAGCAAATTCACTGAACAGATAATTTTTTATGCTGATTGTAATGAAGCGTTCTAGTGTTTTTTTGTTTGTTTTTGTATTACGTTAATGTCAGGTTTTTTTTTTGTTTGTATGCACTCAGGGAGAAGACACAGACCGGCTGTGTGACTCCATCAATGCCATTGCTGAGGTCTTCAAACTGACCGATCCTGCTTTACTGTACCTGGAAGTGTCCACCCTGGTCTCCAAATATCCTGACATCAGGTCAGACTTGGTGGTGGTAAAGAATGAAAAAAGTGTCACTTTCCTTTTATGTAGAGCTATCAGTTTACACTCACCGGCCACTTTATTAGGTACACCTGTCCAACTGCTCGTTAACGCAAATTTTTAATCAGCCAATCACATGGCAGCAAGTCAATGCATTTAGGCATGTAGACATGGTCAAGATGATCTGCTGCAGTTCAAACCGAGCATCAGAATGGGGAAGAAAGGTGATTTAAGTCAGTGATCCTCAACCACTGGGCTGAGGACTGGTACCGGTCCGTGGATCAATTGGTACCGGGCCGCACAAGAAATCATTAATTGTTATCTGCGTCTGAACGATCTTTTATTTTGAAAAATCTTTTATTTTGAAAATGACCGTATTCTCTCACTTGCATCTCGGTCACTTGAGTGCCCAAATTTAACCCACAAGCAACAAAATGAGTAAGAAAGAGATGTATTTGGAAAGTTTCTTTGCGAAGGGAAAAAAAGGCCCAGTGAAGGACACGCGAACTGCCAGGGAATGGATCCGCAACCCATTTGTCAACAAATCAGGTGAATCCACCATGTCTGTGCAAGAAGATCAATTGCAGGAGATCGCAAATGACGTTCGCATATCGCGTCTTTTCTAGAGTTCACGCAAGTTCGTTATTTCCAATGGAGGTGTGCGGCTTGCGCACGCAAGCGGCATGACACAGTCGTGCCTTTCAGACGCACCCAGCTGAATGAATGTCGCTGAGCGCTCAACGTGACAAGAACTGACCGATCAGCTTCAGCTTGTATGGAATATACACATTTCGGTAGACTACTTATCTCAGACAAACACAGAACACCCAAACACTGCAGTGCTTAATAATTTTCACCATAAATAAAACTTATAAATAAAACAGAGTGACAGCAATGTTTTGTCAGCTTGTCAGTTTTGTCAGCTAGTCATCCTCTGAGAAAACAGTTGATTGTCACCTAGCAACCTACGAACCTCGACCCCCGGTCCGCTGTAAAATTGTCATGCGTTGACCGGTGATAAAAAGGTTGGGGACCACTGATTTAAGTGACTTTGAATGTGGCGTGGTTGTTGGTACCAGACGGGCTGGTCTGAGTATTTCAGAAACTGCTAATCTACTGGGATTTTCACGCACAACCATCTCTAGGGTTTACAGAGAATGGTTTAGAAAAAGATAAAATATCCAGTGAGCGGCAGTTCTGTGGGCGCAAATGCCTTGTTGATGTCAGAGCAGAATGGCCAGACTGGTTCAAGCTGATAGAAAGGCAACAGTAACTCAAATAACCATTGTAATTCAAGAAACATTTTGAGTGTCGTGTCCAGAAACAATCTCTAACTAAAGAGGTAATATACTGTGGGTGTTAAAGGCAAATTTGTACTGTTCTTATATAAATCTTGTGAAAACACAAGCCAACATTTAAAAAATGTTCACACAGACCGCAAGATACTTTCTAAAAACTATTTTGCAGAAATAAAAATAAATATAAACTACTTAGATTGTCACATAATTTTTGATAAGCTGTAATAAATTTGAACGTGCATTTATTTACCACGTGTATATAGACAATACATGAAACATTAGGTCCTGAATATTTAACTGAGAAGTCTTGGAATTTTAGTAATATCGCAATAGTACTTTTAAATATTTTTTTACTTTGTGGTGGCGTGGACTTCAGTTAACTTCACATATCAAATTAACATTGACAGAGTTCAACTCATTTCTGTAGTAACTTTTTTGAAGAGTCATCTGCATGGAGTATTCAGATATTTGTCAATAACTCTTCCATCTTTTTCTCTCTCTTCATCCTCCAATAGAGAGGAGCACATTGTGGCGCTGTTAGCCGTCCGAGGAGATGCCAGTCGAGAAATGAGACAGACCATTATAGAGACTCTGAACCAGAACAAACCGTCCTCCTCCTCCATCTCTCAACCCGTCTTCAGAGACATCAGTGTGCCAACCATCAGCATGACCTCCATGACCTCAATGGCTGTGCCCAAACTGCTGAAATAACCTGGAGCCTTTGCTGAGCTACTAACAGGCCACAGAACCGAGTGTTGACTCCTTCCCTCAATGCACTTTGGAAATGCGTTTGCTGCCAGCACAGTGGAAACATGAATGACAGGAGCTCTTATTGAGGTTACAGTTACTGATGATTTATGATCACTTGATGTACAGAAGCATTTTCACCATTTCTTTTCTTTTAGCCTGTTCTTCGTGAAGATGAAACAAAGGAATAGTTCACCCAAAAACATATAAAAGTTCAGTTTTTGGTGCTGATAGCCTAGTGGGCAGTGCACCAACATATAGGTCCAGTTCGCTTTGGCTTTCCATTTATTTTGTTTGTTTTTTTAGAGATTATTGCAGAATAAAGAAGTCATATAATATAATGCAAGCAAATTGAATGAATGACAACATAAAAGCACATCATAATAATATGTGCAGCTCATTGTCCTGGCCAAATTACCTCCATCTGCCCTTACCCATCATGGCCTCCCAATCATCCCCATCCACCGAATTGGCTGTGTCACTGTCTCTCCACTCCACCTATCGACCTTTTTCTTAGAACGCAGAATTACCCATTATGCTTTGCGTGTATGCGCAAGGAGGATGCTTAGGACTTCCGGTCGGCAGCTGATGCGTATAAAGAGTCACATTTGGACAGCTTTGAAACGTTATTTTTTATCCATTTTAATTGCTTTTAGCGTCTTTAAACTAATCCTGCTGTCGATCAGCGCCACCTCCTGGACTGATTATTTTTAAAAATGCGATCTAAAGGGATGGAAAACTACTGCTGCGCGAGGCATTTTTCCCTCGTTGTCAGACGGCATCTTGTGCCGTTTAAATGAAGCCTCATCATCGCTAAAGTCAACATTTTCTCTTTCATTAAAATATATAACCAACCCAAACAAATGTAATTCACACACATACACACTTATCCTGTACTGTCCCACTAACACATTGACTGAATAAGTGGCACAAAGTGAAAATAAAGTGACATTTTGAAATGACAGAAAAACACATATCGTAGTAAATACTACACAATACAAACTAACTAAAGGAAACGTAACTGCTCCCGATTAGAATCAACATGCAAATCAGCCAGAACACTATCAGTAATGTATATTTATTGGTCATTTTTGGAAATTACATGGCTTACATACCTGCTAGTTTTATGCCAGTAATATGGTTTGCTCTTTGTAATGCAGTGTGGTATTGTGTGTGTGCGTGTGTGTGTGTGTGTGCACTGAAGAGCTGTGGAGTACATTATAACAGCTGACTGGTCGGGAACTGACGCTGTATTTCAGCATCTGATCTGACGGCAGACACTGAATTAGGAGAACGTTTTTCTCTCGCCCTTGAACCGCATCTAACAGAAGTATAATGGCTTTAACACACGTCTTTCTTTCAAAATTAAATTTTGCATCACAAAAACACTCCGTAAGCCACTGAAAACAGTACTGACACCCAGTTGAGAAATGCTGCTTTGGCTGATAACAATTCTTAACGGAAGTTCTAAGCATCCTACCGGAAGGCACTGGTCACTATGGCGCCCTCCATGCAGCAATGAAGAAAAAGGTCTATAGCTGGTGAGTGCACTGGCGCCCTTGTCCTGTGGCTGCTGTCGCATCATCCAAGTGGATGCTGCACACTGGTGGTGGTGTGGAGAGACCCCCCTCCTGATTGTGAAGCACTTTGGGTGTGTGGCCATACATAATAAATGCGCTATATAAATTTACATTACATTCATGTGCTGTTTTCTCAAGCAATATGATAGTTTTGTGTATAAGAAATAGCTTATTTTTTACATTAAGTAAAACTACGGAGCTGCTGAATGCATGATTCTGATTGGTTGATGCATGTTTTTAGGTGTTGTGCAGTTTTATTTAGGAAAATGCTCCGCTAAAGTAGTTCATGGTGAGTGTTTAATGCATTGCAGTTCCACATCACTGTGTTGAATGATTAATTACTAAGATCTTACAGGAGCTAGACCACTGACCAATCAAGTAAATATAAGTGACAAAATTACATGTTATTATCTACAGAAAGTACACATACATACATACATAAACTTGTCAGCACTGACTGCAACTCATTCATTCATTTTCCTTCGGCTTAGTCCCTTTATTCATCTGGGGTTGCCACAGCGGAATCAACCGCCAACTTATCCAGCATATGTTTTACGAATCGGATGCCCTTCCAGCTGCAACCTAATACTGGGAAATACCATACACACTCATTCACACACATACAGTATGGCTAATTTTGTTTATTCAATTGACCTAAAGTGCATGTGTTTGGACTGTGGGGAAACCCACGCCAACATGGGGAGAACATGCAAACTCCACACAGAAATGCCAACTTGCCCAGCCGGGGCTCGAACCAGCGACCTTCTTGCTGTGAGGCGACAGTGCTAACCACTGAGCCACCGTGTCACCCCCTGACTGCAACCTTTTCAATAAAACTAATTTGGTTCAATGTTTTTTAGTAATTCATTAGAGTGGAGTCAGTTATTTGGATTATATTACAGATAATGCACCTAAAGACACCGTTCAGATGTTGTATTTTAAGACATTTTGTCCTCAGACTACTCCAGTGTGTGTTGAACCCTTGCGCATCTCATCTAAGTGAAGTTTTATAAACTAATTTTGAGAGGAGCACATATGATTAATCGCGGCTGGTCTCTCATCCGTAATCAGCAATAATCCAATCAGATTGATCCAAGCCTACAATAAATAGACCAATTTCACCCTACTACCTTATCTTCGTCTTGGAAGAATCCCCCCTTCCACCCCATCTCCTCCTTTGCCAGGGGGAGCTCTCGAGACCTACCTGATCTCAGACCCCCTTACATGCTAATTGACCAGATGGGAACCCTGGGCTCACTTATCTCCAAGCTCAGGGTTCTCTCCCTGGACAGCATGCCAACCCTGCTAATAGCGTACAAAAGTAATATCTAAGTGTGGAAAGTCTTTGTATTGATTTGGTCTTGTGCTGTTGTAGGCAGTGAAGTAATTTTATACATTCAGTGTAGTGATATACAACTGTAATGCGGTCAAAACCTGCCTGGAACTACTTTGGCTGTGTGTTTACCTGAAAATAAAATAGGCTCCCATTTCATAATGTTCATCAGCCAATCAGAATCAACCACACAAGTGGAATGATTGATATCATGCCATTGAATTATTAGAAGATAATTGTGAACTTTATTTTTGGGTGAACTGTCCCTTTAACAACTTAAAGGTATAGTTAACCCCAAAAATGAATATTCTGTCATCATTTACTCATCCTCCATTTGTTACTAACCAGTTTGAGCTTCTCTGATGAACACAAAAGAAGATATTTAGAAGAATGTTGAAAACTGGTTACCATTGACTTCCGTAGTGTTTATTTATCCTACTATGGATGTCAATGGTTGCCAATTGTATTGTTAACAAATCTCATAAATGTTTGGAGCCACATGAGGGTGAGTAAATTGTATGTTTTCATTTTTGGGTGAACTGTCCCTTTAAGAGGAGTCATTTGCTTTTAGTTACTTGTTTTCCCATCAGTCACCGTTGAATTATTAGCTTTTCACACGACTAGAGTTTGACACTATTATAAGAAGCCTCCTGCTGGACGCTTTCGTGAACTGCAATGAACCGCTGAACTCGTGTCAGTTTTCATTTCAATAAAATCCAGATTAACACTAGGTGATCCACACAGAATGATTTATGGTGTTGGATTAAACCGCAGGTCATCTCTGTTTGCACACACACACACACACACACACACACACACACACACACACACACAC
>CAIGQV010018314.1:425419-438535 GCA_903798115.1 Danio jaintianensis | reverse complement strand
CACACACACACACACACACACACACACACACACACACACACACACACACACACGCGCGTCCTGGATCAGCGCAGACAGCTTGCGTGACTATTCAAATATTTAATCCATTCTCTCTTCTGATTGGCTGAGCTCATGCAAGAATAGAAAGGGGGAGGGGTTTGGGGGGTTTTCCTGCATGAGAAAAGACAGAGGTGCTGCTCATACTGTATTATTATTATTATTATGGTGATGTTTAGACTGAATTATTGGTATGCTATATAATATTTTCTATTTTAAAACAGTAAACATTTTAAATTATTACTTTGTCACGTGATTTCAAATGTAATTCCAAGATTAGTCTATAGTAGATTTTATATAGTGTTTACTTAAATTTATTTACTTTAATCGCACTAATTTTTAGATTTCTGAATATCTCTATATTTATTTTAGTTCTTTTTTTGTTTTAAATTAAATGAAAAGGAGGAAAAAATCGTAAAGTAAAACAAGTTTATTTTTATTAGATTTTTATATAACGATTAAATAACGATTATTTTAACGCTCGTGCACTGTTCAAATTGACTACCCTTTTGTTATGTTAGGGATGAAAACATCCACTGAATTAAACTGCTGTAAAAATGCATCAGATAAATGTTTTTTTTTAGCATAAATCTGTTAATCAACCTCAGTCCTGATCAAAACTACTAAATGTTTTTAAAAATTTGAGGATTTTAACTCTTTAATCGCCAAGTTCACAAATGATGTCTCTGATTTGGTGAAAAAACACACAAAAATGTCGTATTTTCAATATAAAAAGTAATTGTGAACTGGATTTCTTTAGCCTTTTATCAAAATCTCGGGCATGTAAAAGATTAGTAACAACATTGGTTTTGATGCATTGTTAGATTTTCATTTTTCCTCCCTAATTCACTGTTGGTGGCTGTTTTTGCCCCACTGTCTTTCATTATAACCACATTTGATGGTGCATAAATACACAGTCTTTGTTTTTGTTTACTCCATGTAGTTCTGAGAGCTGAGATGCATATTTTGATTTTCTCAGACACATCAAGGTAAGTGCGCAAAGGTCACTCTCACAGACACACATACACACACTTTAATTCGCTGTTAGACTCCATATAAAATCCAGAAACTGAGCTTTTTTTGCATAGGCCTATCTAAAGGGTTAATGGTGCCAACTGATGATCAACAGTAAAAATTACAAATTGTACCTCTTCCCAACAGGGAAAACCACCAACAATCACAAATGCATGATTATATGCTGTCATGGTTTTGCAATCAAAAAAATGTGGTTATAATGGAAGTCAATGGGGCAAAAACAGCCACCAACAGTAAATTAGGGAGAAAAAATTTAAATCAATAAAAAAAAACTATGCATCAAAGGCAATGTTGTTTCACATGTCCAAGACTTTGATTAAAAAGTAAAAAAAAAAAATCCAGTCCACAATTACTTTTTATATTGAAAATACGTCATTTTGTGTGTTTTTTCATCAAATCAGTGACATCATTTATGAATTTGGCAATTAAAGAGTTAAAATCCTCTAATTTTCCAAACAGTTTAGTAGTTTTGATCAGGACTGAGGTTGATTAACAGATTTATGCAAAAAAAAAAATATATATCTGATGCATTTTTACAGCAGTTTAATTTAGTGGATGTTTGCATCCTGAACATAACAAAAGGGTAGTAAATTCAAAGCATTTTCTCAAAATAAGCCAAAAATATGACCAAAAATCATTCTGCTAGCTGAAACACAGAAAAAGTTACGGCCAAATTAGGACTCAAAATCACCCCAGAGTGGATGAAAACATCCCCAACAGCACATAAGAGTTAATTGAAATATCCTTGGTGGTGACCTCAATATGTTTAAATCTGACAGTGATGTTTATATATGCATTAGTGGTATTGGTGCTATAGTCTGAGATCAACATTAATATTAATAATTGCTGTGGAAATATTATTCATTGATAAATTCATTGATGTTAACTAATGCAGATAAATAATATTAATCACAGTTGGTATTGCTTTCAAAAATATGAAGTGAAATCAAATTCATGTGAAAATGTCAGTGAGATCAAACGATGTTAGTAAAATAATAGTTCATTTTACCGGTATAACACAGGATCTGAAACTAGTGTGTGCGTGAACAACCAATGCAATCAAAAGACACAACAAAATGAGTTTTTCCTGTTTATTGCTAATATCTGGACATAAACGATCAAATTTGCGCCCCCAAAATGCAAATGTAACCAGATTAATTTGACCTCTCAGTACAGATTAATCAACATTTGCATATGAAATACAGTAAACGTAAACTCAGAGGCAGATACCAAACCTCGCTCATACAGTACAGCTTCATAAATCTATAAAAAAAAAAAAAAAAAAAAGTGTAACGAATTCAGTCGACAGGTTCCAACCTCGAGTAGTTCACTCCCTTTAGAGTCTATTTACAGATTAGTAACGATTTACCAAACCAAACGAAAGCACATTTAGAAACCTGCAACACACGGCGCTTGTGGAAATCCGCTCGTCCACTCAAACGCATGTTACGAACCGTAAATGTGCTTAAAACACCTGGACAAGCACGAAAAGCTCGAAAGAAAGCCCTTCGTCGAAAATCTCTTGAAAATATCAAAATAAAATCCTTTCATGTAATATTTTCTCAATACAAACATGCCAAATCTCCATATATATATATATAGATATATAAAAAGAAAACTTTAGGGCTGCTTTGGCAAAATTGCAATAAGATCTCAGAAATGTTAAATATGTACTTTAAACACAGAAGAATTAAGACTTGAAGTTATTTTCAACACACGTCTAGCTGCTTGCGTGGCAATATAGGCACAAACGTTCGCCTTCTGGTTCTTTTGACAGAAAAATATAACTTCAACACACAAGCAGATATCATAGATGCTCAAAGAGTTGTCCTATGTCAACGAAATCTTTTTGTTTTTTCTCATGTCAAAACCACTTGCATTTTCTCTAACAGTGCTTTAGGATATGATGAATATTTATGAAGGATTTTGAAAGATTCAGAACACTTAAAGGGACAGTTTAACAACAACAACGACGACGACAAAAGAAGAAAATTCGCTGTTAGTTTATTCATTCTCAGGTCATCCGAGATGTAGGTCGGATTTTGTTTGTTGTTGTAGGAAATTAAATACGATTTTTAGCTCAAACAATGCTGCTTGAGCGTTCATAAAATGCAAAGTAAACATTAAAAAGTGGATCAAAAAAACGGAATAAGGGATAGTTCACTCAAATTCTGTCATTTACTCACTCTTCAGTTTTCACAAACCTGATTTTGTTTAGTTCTGTTGATCACAAAAGAAGATATTTCGAAGAAAGTTGGAAACCTGTAAGCATCGACTTCTATATTAGGAAAAACAAATATTATGCAAGTTACAAGTTTTCAGCTTGCTTCTTTATCTTCTTTAACAGAATAAACTTGTTTAAAACCGCTTGAGAGTGAGAAAATAGTGAGTAATTATCATTTTTGGGTGAACTATCCCTTTAACAACTGTGGCTTCTGACAATAGTCTTATAAATGAACAAACGAATCAGTCTGTGGTAATAATATATATATATATATATATTTTAATTATTATTAATGACTCACCAAACATTTTCAGCTAGAATTTTATTTAACGTTCTTCTGAAAACAAAACCAAAAATTCACCTACATCTTAAATGCCCTGAGGCTGTTTAAATTGACCACAAATTTTGATTATTATTTTTTGGGGGGTGAACTATCCTAGATTCTTCTACATAAACTGAGGGCTGAATCTGCAGGCGCCCTCTAGTGATCAGAGCATGTCAATGAGAGGCAGTACTGTAGAATCTGGGGGTTTCAGTGCATTTCAAATAAACACGACTCACATTTTTATCAGAGATCAACATTTGTAGTGCATCACGTTCAGAAAATGACAAACCAACAGCGTATAATGTCGCAAGATCATCATTATAAGCTTCAGAGAACTGCATCATAACAAAACAAGAACTTCCAAAATATTCACTGACAGTATTTTTTTCTCCTTGTCGTTTTTCTCTTGTATGAAAAGCCTATAAAGATTCACCCGTGTCAGAAAGCAAAAATACTGCACTAAAGGACTCAAGTTTAATTTTCTCATCAACTCCCCCAGACGCCGCTAATGAGAACGTCAGCTTATATATAAAAATTCCTTCTGACAATAATAAACTACTTATTTTGAGCCTAAAACAAAAACAAATCCATCCTATTTATTTAAACTGTAACATTAAGATAATTTAAATCCTAAGAGAGAAGCCATTAAGTTAGCAACGGTGTAGTTTGCATTGCTTCTTTTTAAAGCAAACCTCTCTGGACGAGGATGCTTGGACAAACTCAGTCTGAAGGGTCTCTGGAATCGCTGACAGACAGGCCTTTGGTCCCCTGCTTGATGTCAATCATTTTTATCTAGTGCTTCTGAGGAGTTTGGAGCAACATACTTCAGCCGGTAACCACCTGAAACATACAGAAAAATCGTCAGTGTGAGTATTAAAAGCGTTGAGACTGGAAACATGTATGTAAACAAGATATTTGAATGTTACTCTGCCGCCATCTTGAGGCGGTTTTCTGTCACCGCGCCACACGAACGCATTTAAGGGTGTAAAAAATGCCAAGCACATCTCGCAAAGTGGTTTTCAGAAAACTGATCAAATCTTGTTCACGTTTTACATTTAATTATCGATAACGACAAAACCGAAAGCAAAGCGAAGCGAAGAAATCACTGAGATTTGCACACAAACAAACGGTCGTCAGAGCGCGCGAAATTTAATGTTAAAGGGAATTAAAACAAAAGGTTAAAAGGAAGACGACGTGAATTTCCTCACAAAATATTTGACTTAAAACAACTTGGATTAATTTGTAAGTGTGTGTGTGTGTGTGTGTGTGTGTGTGTGTGTGTGTGTGTGTGTGTGTGTGTGTTTGTGACATATCGGGACACAAATATGTATAATGACATTGGTATGACAAGAAAGTGGTGAAATATGAGGACATTGCTAATGTCCTCATTTCTCAAAAAGCTTATAAAATCACACAGAATGAGTTTTTTTTTCAGAAAGTAAAACTGTACACAGTTTCCTGTAAGAGCTGGGTTTAGGGCAATACAAAATACAGTTTGTACAGTATAAAAACAATAGAATCCTATTTAATGTCCCCACAATTCACAAAAACAAGCGTGTGTGTGTGTGTGTGTGTGTGTGTGTGTGTGTGTGTGTGTGTGTGAGAATTTGGTACTTTACATTTATTTTTTTACAGGTTGTCCATTAACGTACGTCCCTCAAACATCAGGGACGATAGTCTGTTGGGTTTAAAGCATCACAACGATGAGTAAATAGCAAGATATTTACTTTTATAAATATAATAACGTTACATTTGTAATGTTTTATTGACCTTATTCTTTCACGTACAAGCAGACACAGCCATCGGAGCTTACTCGTTGACTGCATATTAAGTTCAATAATAGAATACATTTTTTACAAGAATACAACTACTCCCTTCCATATTGTGCCTGCAAAGCGGTCACTTTTGTCTACACTAAAAAAATGTAACATTAGCACTAATTACTAAATTTCTACTCAAATTAAATTTACTAAATTGATTTTATATACACGTGAAGCACATTGAATGCAAGACAAGTCAGTCAAAATAGTGGAATAACGTTTCACTGTGCTTCAGCGTTAACGTTACTGATGTATTTTAAAATAGTGGTAAAATATGGTTTGAAGGGACCTCTAGTAGACGCATTGCAATCATAAAATAGATCTTTTAATATGTCAATGATCAATGATTCTTGCTCTAAACCAGAGATGCCCAAACTAGGGCCCGCGGGCCAAAGTTGGCCCATGGTAACCTTTGATTTGGCCCACAATACCATTTGAGAAGAGAGAGAGAAATTAAACGTTTCAATTAAATGATGTAAATGAATCAGATTTTGTTTAAATGTACATACTGTTACCCGACAATGCAAAGACTTTAGTCAAGCAGAATCAGAATTTGCTCACTAGTGTATTCAGCATTGAACTCCAATGTGCTATAAATGTGATTGTTTTTATTGTAATGATGTGTAATTTAAAAAGTAATATTGCATTAGTTAATATGATTTAAAGTAATGTTTTCTATTTATTTTAAAAATATTAGGAAATAGGAAATTGCCTATGGCAACTTTAATGTAATATAGTATGGTATATTTACCTTCGGCCCACGGCTCGCAATGATATTTGGTTTTTGGCCGATCATACAAAAAGTTTGGGCAACCTTGCTCTAAACATTCCTGACAAGATTATTTTGGTATATAAATAATTTAAACCGAATGACACTTTAGTGGGTGTCTTCTGTAAATCACAGTAAATATTAATGGTAGTCATTATTTTGTTGCTGAGAACAATTACACATTTGAAATGTTTGACAAAAAATAAACATTTATTTTTTGATGCTCAAAATTAAAATCACTTTTTGTCTTTAACCTGCATGTAATTTTTGAAAATGTTTTGAAAAAAACATGTCGATTATTTTGGTATATAAATAATTGTTACACTGAACGACACTTTGGTGGGTGTCTTCTGTAAATCATAAACATTTTATAGCAGTCATTATTTTGCTGCTGAGGAAAACAAACATTTTAAATGTCAACTGTTTTGATGCTTAAAATAAAAAATCACTGTTTTGACCTGCACGTTTAAAAAAAAAAGCAGTTTTTTCTAGAAATAAAAAAATGACATCCATGTTTGCATACTCGTGTTGATTATTTTAGTATACAGTGGTCCCTTGCTATAACGCACTTCACCTTTTGCGGTCTCGTAGTTTCGCAGATTTTTTTTGTGCAATTTTACATGCTTTTTTTTTTTTTTTTAACAGCGCATTGTGTTCTGCGTCCTGATTGGCTGTAGACCATTGTCAATCAATCTCCTCCATGCCGTGTCTCCTGTACAGTACAGAATGCATTCAGCTTGCCAAATTGACAAATCTTCAAAGGCTAGCAGTGTGACTCTGAAGTGCTGTACTGTATGTTTGCAAGTTTTCTCCCCAACAAACCCCATCATGTCGACGAAACGTTCTGCACCGTCAAAGGCACCTATGGTAGCACCCAAAAGGCAGAGGAAGATGCTAACCATCGCACAAAAAGTTGGACTTCTAGACATGCTAAAAGAAGGTAGAAGTTACACGAGTGTTTAAACAAGAGAGAAAAGTGTGAAAATGTTAATGCCTATCTGAGAAAATAGTGTAGTGAGGGGTTTTACAGCCTTAAAACATCTATAATAATAATTATAAAAATAAAGCGGACTACTTTGCAGATTTCACCTATTGTGGGCTACTTTTAGAACGTAACTCCCACGATTAACGAGGGACCACTGTATAAATAATTGTTACACTGAACGACACCTAGTGGGTGTCTTTTGTAAATCACAGTACATATTTTATAGCAGTCATTATTTTGTTGCAGGTGAAAACAAAGAGTGATTTATTTATTTTCTCAGCAAGTTTAAAAAAAGGTTAAGTTTAGTATCGGTGTTTGCGTACTCGCCTGTCAGCCCGGCATCAATGGATGGTTGCTTGCAGTCTTGAGCGTAATGTCCACTCATGCCGCAGTTATAGCAGGACACGTTGTTGGTCTTCTTCATGTTGTTTCCTCCTGACATCAGGCCGACCGGCGGAAACACAGGTGGGTAGAAGCGATGGAAGGGTGTCATCTGAGGCAGACTGTATCCCGCCTGTGACGCCAGCATGTGTTCAGAGTGAGCGTGCAGGAAAGCCGCAGGAGGACCCGTGTGGGCATAGAAGGGCAGAGGCGTCCCGTTATTCTGGTGACCCTGGGCAGGGAAACTATTGCATAGAGATGGAGGGAGGTGGAAGAAAGCCGGCGGCGGCCCAAACATCTGTCGGGCAGGTTGGGGTGGCAGGAAGTAGCTGGGTGTCTGATGGGCACCGTTGCCTCCACAGGTGCCCCGGCAGCCACAGCTGTTGCATCCTCCTGCCTGTTGCGTCCCACTAGCCAATGGCGTGACTGGTAGGCTAGAACTGTTGATGTAGGACAAAGAATCGCTCGGAGCGGTGCTGTGTGTGACTGCAGGAGCCGGCATGGGCGCTGGGCCTGGGGTGTGTGTAGGTACACTTGTAGGACAAGGTATAGGTACTTGACCACCACATGAGCTGAAAGGGGCGCTGGCAGTAATGGAGGCCTTTGGGTTTGTTTTGACGGCACTGTTGGCCGCGGTGGTGTTGGCAGGCTGCAGAGGACACTGACCAGCAGAGAGGACACTGAAAGCCCCCAGCGGTGGCTGCTGCTGTGGCTGAGTGCCAGACGATGATGTTCCTGGGTTTTGGGCCAGCGGGATAGTGATGGTTATCTGACCCTGGCCAGCATCCCTCTGGGTGGTGTTGTACTGAAGGGAGTAGGGGAGGCACGCTGTCAGTGCCAGTTCTACCACTGAAGGCGTCTGAGGGACATTCTGGGGCTCGGCAACTAGTGGATTCACCATGGCAACTGCTTTGCCGCCAACGCCTTTGGTGGGTTGAGTCTTTTCAGTTGGTTCCTGGGCCGAGTTATCAGACTGACTCTCTGTATCTGAAGAGACACGGATTAAAAGATGCTATTAGGTTTTATGAAATAACTCAAGTCATTTAAAATGTCAATCATTTCTTAAAAGAGATAGTTCAGCCAACAATGAAAAAGTATTATTTTTTTTCACCCTTTAAGTGCTTCCAAACCTTTATGAGTTTCCTTTTTCTGTTAAACACAAAAGAAGATATTTTGAAGAATGTTACAAACCTGTAACCATTGACTTCCATAGTTGGGAAAAGACATGCTCTATAGGTGAATTGGGTAAGCTAAATTGTTCGTAGTGTATGTATGTGAATGGGAGTGTATGGGTGTTTCCCAATGATGGGTTGCAGCTGGAAGGGCATCCGCTGCGTAAAACATATGCTGGATAAGTTGGCGGTTCATTCCGCTGTGGCGACCCCAGATTAATAAAGGGACTAAGCTGAAAAGAAAATGAATGAATGAATGAATGAATGAATGAATGAAAGCTGGGAAACCGGTAACCATTAACTTCCACAGTTTTTGTTTTACATACTATGGAGGTCAGTGGTTGCAGCATTCTTCAAAATATATTCTTTTGCGTTTAGCAGTAAAAGGAAACACGTAAAAGTTTGGAACCACATTAAAGTGAATAAATGGTTCATTTTTCAGTGAACTATCCCTTTAAAATCAATTAAATAAAAGTAATGAGAGGAATTATTAGTCTTTTTTTAAAGCTAACCAAATGTGTGTAGTTCTGCATTGTTATTCACTAAAACTATAAATATTTCAAATAAAATAACAATTAAATACAGCTGTTGAAGTACTAAAAGTAGAAAAACTAAAATGAAACTAATTAAAAGTAAATCTAAATATTTAAATAGAAAACTATAAAGAGGATACAAAAATCATGCAAATATTTTGTAATATAAGTCTATAGCGTTAGTCAAATGTGACTGTGTTTGCCAAACTGCTAAAATATTTTGCGTTTCAGATGAAAAGAGAAAGTCTTTTAAGTTCCGGTCCATCATGAGGGCGAGTAAATGACTGAATTTTTGTATGAATCTCTTTAAAAACTAATTTGCTTCCTAATCTAGTTTTCTTTCAAAGGTACTGGAAAAATTCCTCAGAGATTTTGGTCCATATTGACATGATAGCATCACGCAGTTGCTGCAGATTTGTCGGCTGCACATCCATGATGCGAATCTCCTGTTCCACCACATCCCAAAGGTGCTCTATTGGATTGAGATCTGGTGACTGTGGAGGCCATTTGAGTACAGTGAACTCATTAGCTATGTTTCCATCCAAAAATGCAAATTAACTTTATGCGCAAAACTGGAATATCGCATAAAAGATGTGCGAATAAAGCAGCGTTTCCATCCAATGAGTCAAAGAGAACAAAATCGTCACTTCCTGATTAAATGGCGCCAAATATCAACAGTAAAAACGGAATTTGCTGAGGTAGGAGAAGCTGCGTGAATCTTTTCTTCATTTAATAAATGACTTGCGCCTCAGAAGGCAATGCTGACACGCAGTGAACGCGTGGTGGCGTTTGAAGGTGTGAGACGCGGAGCACAGACGCTCTTAACAATTCTGGAGGTCATTAATAATATAATAACACTAATACTGAAATGGTTAAGGCATTTTAGAATGACCAAAACAACATTTCAGATGTTTTACAATGTGCTCAGCCTGCTGGTTTGTCCATTTACAAACAGTTTTATCAGCACATGATCTCTTATAACCAAATCACATGACCTTTTTTTAATGCGCATACTGGAATTTGTTTGGTAAAAGTGTTTCCTTCGCAGTTTATGCGCATCTTTTCTTACCGAATAAAAAGTTTATCCTACTCAGTTATGCGCATACATTTTTTATGCGCATTTTCAAAATGTATTCGCATCTTAGCGTTTCCATCAACCGATTTTTTCCAAAAATGTCCAATATAAACATATATATATATATAAATATCCAAAATTCGCATAAAAATAGGTGGATGGAAAAGTAGCTATTGTCATGTTTAAGAAACCAGTCTGAGATGTGACTGTTTGTGACAGTCAAATGTGACTGTGTTTGCCAAACTGCTAAAATAGTTTGTGTTTCATATGAAAAGAGAAAGCCTTTTAAGTTCTGGTCCACCATGAAGGCGAGTAAATGACTTAATTTTTGTATGAATCTCTTTAAAAACTAATTTGCTTCCTAATCTAGTTTTCTAATAAGCCAGAATTTGCTAATTTTTCTTGGCTAACTTTTTTGCCATTACTTTAGTTTCTCTTTTCTAAAGCCCTGCTCACACTGTGAGATTTCAGCCACGAGTTTGTCATCTGAGACAAATTTGGAAAATCCTAAAAGATTCCTGAAATCCTAGGCTAAAATCTGTGATCGTTGATTTGACATGTTCACAGACAGCCGCTTAATGCCCGTTGCGATCAGACTTTTCCTCCAATGAAGTTCTGTCAGTGTCAGAAGATTTCAGACACTTTCCTGCAGTGTGACAACAGCTGCGATGAGCGTCATTCCAAGAACCAATAGGAGCACCGAATTTGATGACGCAATCCATGCGACAATTCAAATGACTCTGGGGAAATGTCAAAACAGTTTTTTTCTTCCTAGATTTATTATTGAGGCACGCTTTGTGCAAATTTGCCACTACAGATTGTTTACGTTTGCTGTGAGGAATCATTTCAGAATGCGGGATAGTGAAAGTGTCATGGGTGGATGACGTCAAACTCTGGGGGCGTTTTCTTTCGTGTTTGGCGCGTCTTCATTGTCGTTCAGTCTGACTTTATGACAGCTGAGATCTTACAGTGTGACATAAGAGCCATGTTCGTGCAGTCTGACATGCTACAATTGTTCAGGATTATATATAAAAAATAAATCAAAATAAATCGCACAGTGTGAGCCGGCCTTAAGTCACTTTGGCTAAAACATAAATGTGCTCAAATGCAACCTTGGTCCTCCAGGCTCTTCTGGTGAACAGGGCTGGATGGCACAGAGTTTGAGCTCTCTGATGATGTATCCCCATACCGGTCCCTTCCTGATTCTACAAACCAGAGATAAAAGCCTTACAGTAATATGTATGCATGATGTATTTGGATATGCACACAAAATAATTATTTTATTATGACATCAACACCTTTGCAAGCTGCCTGGTTGATCATCAGTGCTGCAGAAGGTTTCTGGATCCCATTAGAAGTCTTGACAGCAGTCACTCGCCGGACTCTGTCTCTGAAAAACACACAACATCAGTACAGCAGCCTACTAACAGAAACTCATCTAATATAAACGGAAAGTCAGTGCCGGTATGTGTTTGTGTACCGTTTTCCAGCTGATCGTCCTTTGTTCTTCTGTCCAGCTGTGAAGATTCTTCTGTCATTGGTGCAGCTCTGCACAAAAACAGAATGAATTTGAGTTCAACGTGGCTCATCATTTAAATTATTGATTGTCTGTATAGTATTTTTTAAGTTTGCGATACAGATTTTCTGTGCACAGTTTTGGTTAAAATTCATAATTGCATATCACGAATAATAATAATAATTATTATTATTATTATTAACAGTAAAAGGAAACACGTAAAGGTTTGGAACCACACAAGAGTGAATAAATCGTTCATTTAATAAGTAATAAATAGTATAACAAGTATTATTATTTTTAGTAGTAGTAGTAGTAGTAGTAAAAAAAATTAATCATATTCACTTTTACTTTCTTCACTTTTAATGGTAAAATCACAGTAACAATTAGAGCCACCTTAATTTCTTCATTTTAAAACTTTTATTATGACAAAACTGTCAACCCTTAAAGTTTCTTTTTTTGTTTATACTCTTATTATAATTTTGGGGATGATTTTGTAGGATGCAGCATCATTAGTCTAGAGTAGACAGTATGCACTAGAAATTGTGCACTGTATCCATACTGTCAGTAATATGCCATTCCAACTGAAGAGAGAAAGTTTCACAGCCTCACCTGTTCCAATTCATTCTCTTTCTTCCAAACTTTCTCTCCATTCTGGCATTCAGAGCGCTGATTACTGTATTGAGAGGAAGAACCATTACATGACAGAAGAAGGCAGTAAACATAGGTTACTCTACAGGACCGACCTGTTATTAATCACATACAGTGGTCCCAGTAGTAATATTTGGACACTCCAGTCACACTTAATATATGGATGTCATAACATCAGATAACAAATTATTAGACATTTCAGACATTTTAAAGAAACATAGCATAAAGCACAATGTAAAAATCACATAAAAAACTGAATGTATGCTAAGGTTCATTTAGTAAGATTGTTTGATGTTTCTGAAACATGTTTTTTTTTTTTATCTTTACAGTTCTGAGGAACAATCTTATCATTTAAAAGAAATGGATTTAATATAGTTTCCAAGTACAAATTAAGCTGCTGTAACCCACCGGTCCTACTGCACCCAACCAGGTCTAAGCTGGGATCGAACCGACGATTCTTTGTATGGGAGTCGGTTGCTCTAACAAGGAGGCTAAAGACCATGGCCCTAGCATCTGTCGCTAGAGCACGTTTTGAGGTCAGAGGAGTGAGGTTTACCTGCATAGCACTTCGCTAGC
>CAIGQV010018314.1:389965-425409 GCA_903798115.1 Danio jaintianensis | reverse complement strand
TTTGAGGTCAGAGGAGTGAGGTTTACCTGCATAGCACTTCGCTAGCTAGCCTCCATTACACTGATTTTTACAGTTACATTTAGTTAACGCTTTTGTCCAGAGCGAATTACAATTGAGGAGGCATTCAGCAATTCAAGTGGCAATACTGTAAGTGCTAATTACACGAAGGAACTGTTAGTGCTCAGAGAATAAAGTGCTAGAGTTAGAAGTTGACCACATCGAACGTGCTTTTTGCGTTGAGATGAGCATGTTTTGAATGGCTCCGAGCGTTTTGTGTGCCACTTATGCACCCTGTGCGCCTCGCATTTTAACCGCCTGCTGCGCCTCGCGTTTTTGCCGTTGCGCTCTGTGCGCCCACAGGTGAAAAAAGTCAACTCTGAGTGGAAAAAGTGCATTATGTCAGTCGTGTCTTTTTCATTGTCCAATCAATTGAAAGCAGAGGCGGGGTTTCTGTTGAGGTGACAGCAGTATTTGTGTTGTCAAGACGACTATGGAGACTTTTAAAGATGGAGGAGAGACTAGTGGTCGCTGTTTCGAGTTATCCATTGCTCACACAAATCATGAATATTACAATTATAACAATATCAACAGCAACGCTCGCACACAATACGCAGCTGATTCAGTCCTTACCCAGTGACATGAAAAATGTGCGCCTCACATTCTCAGAACAGAAAAGCGTGTTTGGTGTGATCAGTCGCTTAGGGGTTTAAGTAAAGTGTCTAATGCATATAGAGAGAAAAGTACTTCTACAGCTGGTTTGTCAAGCCCACTCACCTGTATGAAGCACACTCTATAAATGCACAATATGGATATGGAGTGACTGTAAGAGTGTTGTAACTGGGCTGCCTAATTTTTGTGAAAAAGGTGATATATTTTTTCAGGATTCTATGATGAACAAAGTTTTAAACAGCATCTATTTGAAATGTAAATCTTTTGTAATATCATAAGTGTCACTTTTTAATCAAACTGCTTCCCAGATTGTTGAATTAAATTATTTTTTTAATCCTTTAAATATTTTTTTCTAAAGACTTTTTTGTAGGAATGTAAATTCCTTCAGTCACTAATTTAAAGCATCCTTTCTGATAAGAAGTATTAATCTGTTTATTTGCCGCTCTACCTTAATCCTGCAGCTCTGACGTTGTAAGCCTCCACATCTGTGAAAAGAAAAAAAGGACACAGATGAGATTGTAGCAGTCAGAACAGCATTAGCACTTGCATGTGTGTTGGCGTGTGTTTCTAGGGCAGATCTGACAGGTCTGCATCTCTCTCTCTCTCTCTCTCTCTCACCCTCCTCCAGGCTGGAAGTCTCAGAGCAGTCCTCAGAAAAACCTCGTTCAGGCTGATGGATTCTGGCTACAGGCGCACTGGTACCTACAGACATGAGTGGTTTGACAAGTAGTATTACACATAGATCTTGCCTAGCTGATATTTAATGATTAAAAGCTTATTTGTCAACTGATAATGTTTTCTGATTTGGAAAGGTTCCTCACAGTGGCTACATGGCAGTACAGACGCATCAGACAGGAAGAACCTGGAAATGTCACATCTCCTTAGGACATCCTGTGATAAAGATAGGAATTTCTCCCTGCAAAAGGTAAAGGTATTAAAACATACAGTCACTTACATTTAAAAAAAAAAATATATATATATATATATATATTTAGTGATGTCAAATGATTAAACGCATTCGAAATAAAAGCTTGTATTTACATAATATAAATCTACATGTGTACTGTGCATATTTATTTTGTATATATATATATACACACACACCAATACACACACAGACATGTATATATTTGAAAAAAAAAAAAGCTTATTTATATTCATAAATTAAATATTTATATTGGTGGCACAGTAGGTAGCGCTGTCGCCTTAAAGCAAGAAGGTCGCTGTTTCGAGTCCCGGCTGGGTCAGTTGGCATTTCTGTGTTGAGTTTGCATGTTCTCCCCGTATTCGCATGGGTTTCCTCCGGGTGCTCCGGTTTCCCCCACAGTCCAAAGACATGCGCTATAGGTGAACTGAATAAACCAAATTGTCCGTAGTGTATGTGTGTGAATGAGAGTGTATGGGTGTTTCCCAGTGATGGGTTGCAGCTGGAAGGACATCCGCTGTGTAAAGAAATATGCTGGATAAGTTGGCGGTTCATTCTGCTGTGGTGACCCCTGATTAATAAAGGACCTAAGCCGAAAAGAAAATGAATGTAAATATTTTTGGTTTTGAATTTTTATTATTATATATATTTTGTGTGTGTGCGCTGTGCATATTTATTTTGTATATACACACATACACGTATATATTGGAAATAATGGCTTATTTATATTTATAAATTAAATATTTATATCTGATAAAAATGTAAATAAATAAATATATGTTTTGCATTTTCTTTTGTAATATATATATATATATATATTTTTTTTTTTTTTTTTTTTACACACGGTGAGTACACACACATTATGTAAACACAAGCTTTTATTTTGGATGCAATTAATAATTTTGACAGCCCTAATACACACATTCATACCCACACATTTTATTTTACTGGTATAAGCAACCACAATCTTTAGTTGCATCTAAACTATGCTACAGGAAGTAGAATCCCCTCTGGTCCTGACATCAGTGTTACTGACCTAAATACTGCCATGTGTTGTAGGACTTGAAAAGGACACTTTGTTTCATGTGACAAAAAAAACAAACAAATACTGAACACTGATTCTCTTTGACAATCCGCTCACTCATTTGATACAAATCCCCTATAGAATTAAACACAATATACACTATATAGAATTTGACCTTTTGTGATCTGGTCTATGGTAGGGTCAGGTTTGGTTGCGTTAATAGTTATAATCCTTTACATGTCCACCTTATTCCCACAATTTGACACTAATAAAACTATTGCATTTGTGCTCAAAGCTTTAAAATATTCTAGTTACGCATGGCTAAAGCTGCAAGACACTGATTTCAAATTAAGGAACTTAAATTCTGACCAAAAAAATTTCAGCACAAATCTCATGAGACAAATGTAATATTTGACATTAATTGCAGCTAATGGTGCTTCAAATCGAACAAAAACACGTAAGAGCCAAGCGTGTATTAGATTCTTTCTGGAAAAAAGATGACTTAAGCTGTACAAGTGATCTGAAGTGGAGGAAAAGCAATGCAAAAGTAAGGATTCAACACGATGTAACATTACTATTAAAAATGTAAGATGAGACCCACCTGAGGTTTCTCTCCAGTTCTCTGGATTCACATTGATCGCCACGACTGAGTAATCTGACAATGCCCTTCTCAAAGCCATCAGGACTCTCCTTAGGAAGCTACAGTACAGAGACAGGAGCTTTTAGTAATAATTTTACTTCTTTACACTTTAATACAGCTGAGCTAGGTTGCACATGCTGAGGCAATAAAAATGCCAATAAGCAATATGAATGCTGCATGCATGGAAATACCCAGATGACCAAACTTATGGAGGACCATGAGTGCCGGTTAAAAATAAAATAAAGAATCAAAGTATCAATGTAATAACTGAAGCATAAAAATGTATGTAAATAAATAAACATTTAAATGAACAAATAATGGACAAATAAATAGATATTATTAAATGCCATTTAATAAAGCAATTAAACAATGCATTTATTTTGCTCTTATTTGGTAAATTATCCAAGTAATCAATTACTTGGATAATTTGAGTCTTTGTTTTATTTCTAACTGGCACTCCTGGTCTTCCATACAAACTTACTATATTAGACAAAATAATCAGTGCATTACCAAACCACAATGTGTGTTAAATCCAATGTCCAACAGACCGCATATTGCCATAAATGTTTGCAATGAATTAGAACAAGACAAAAACAAAAAAATACCAAATTGATTTTGAAACATTTAAAGGGACAGTTCACTTAAAAATGAAAGTTGTCATCATTCACTCTTCCTTCACTAAATTTTTTTTTATAAATTCCCTAATATATTTTGTAAAGTGTTGGAAACCTGTAACCATTGACTTACACAGGATTTGTTTTTCCTACTATTTTCAACTTCCTTCATAATAAATAATAACTTCTTTTGTGTCTTCAAAAAAAGAAACTCACAAAGGTTTGGAACCACTTGAGGAAACGCAAATAGTGAGTAAATATAAATTTTTTTGCATGAGCTATCCTTTTAAGGTCATGGGTCATGTGATAACCCCTTGGCAAATATATTTGCAAAATACATACTGCTATTTTGCACACACTTTATCAAGACAACACGCTGTACATCTGTTGTGTTGCTGTTAACTAATACAAAAAAAAAAAATACTTTCAGTAACTGGAATAAAGCAAGTATAAATAACATTTATTTATAATTTTCTTAATCTTGTTGAACACAACAGATGATATTTTGAACATATATTTGACATCTATAGTAGGACAAACAAATGCTATGGAAGTCGAGGGTTTCCAGCTTTTTTTTAAAATATCTTGTTTTGTGTTGAACAGAAGAAAGGAATTCAAACAGGTTTAGAACAAGTGAATGGTGAGTAAACCATGACAGAATGTTCAGCTGAACATTGGGTGAACTGTCCCGTTAAATGAATTCACCACAACTTCAGCTCATACAAATAAAAATTCTCTGTGCTAAAGTAAAAAAAAAAAAGCATTTAATTATAACTAGCATATATTTTTTTTAAATCAGTACAGTATAAAATGGATTGTGTATAAACAAACATAAAATAAAACACATGAAAAACTAACAAAAAACTGAATTTTTGTCTATGCAACTAACTGAAATAAAAGTTAGGTAAGATACTAAAATGACTAAAACTCCAAAATAAAGCTACAAAGGCATTTTACCATATAACATTTCACATATATATAGCAGTATGCAAAACTCTAGTGCTCCATTCTGAGCACAGCCAGAGAGAGGGAAATGGAAACTGAAACAGTTGGATAATGTCCTTTGCTGGTCTTGCCAGGTGGCATGTTGCCCAACTGGTGGGCACACCGGCAATTGTGCAACAGAACTAAACAACCACAAAATACAGCAAAAGACCCACATCTCCCTGCTCACCTTTAAAAGAAAATCCTCCAACTCACGATGGCTTTTGGTGACAGCAGATGATGAAGAGTCTGACCATTTCACCTGCAAAAAAAAAAAGAGATAAGCTTGGTGTAAACAGGTCAGAATTGCTCTCATCTGACTCGAAATAATGCATCTTTCAATTAGATTTCCCAGAGCTGATCATATTTCCCTCTGACTAACTGTGCTTGTCCCCTTGCCACAGATGCCTTAACATGGAATTCTTCACGTTGTCCTAGGTCAAATATTCCAATACTGTGGATTCCAGAAATGGCATTACAGCAAGAGACAAACAGAGAGTATTATTAGCTCATTTTATAAGTATAAAATGTGTTAAGTAAATAAAATATGTTATTGGAATTTTCCTTAAAAATCTGAACATGCCTTAAATATTTAAAGCAGCCCAAATAAAGACAATGACATCAGCATGGGGCCTATGCCCAGAAACCGTTCTAAGCCAATCTGGGTCATTGCACTATTTCTTATGCTTTAGTATTTTAACCATTAAAGTTCACTTGGTTTAAAGGGATAGATCGCCCAAAAGTGAAAATTTACTCACCCCTGCTTCAAACCTTTATGATTTTCTTTATTTTGTTGAACACAAAAGATGATATTTAAAAAAAAGCTGAAAACCTTTAACCATTGACAGCCATAGTAGGTCAAACAAATGCTATGGAAGTCGATGGTTTCCAGCTTTCTTCAAAATATCTTTTTTTGCGTTGAACAGAAGAAAGAAAGTCAAACAGGTTTAGAACAAGTGAATGGCGAGTAAACAATGACAGAATGTTCAGTTTCGGGTGAACTGTCCCGTTAAATGAATTCACCACAACTTCAGCTCATACAAATAATAGGTCTCTGCTAAACCGATAAAAAAAGCATTTAAACATGACAACTAGCATATTTTTGAAATCAGTACAGAATAAAATAGATTCGGTATAAATAAACAAAATAAAACACATGAAAAATAGAATTTGTATATATACCTCACTGAGGATGTAATTAAATAATAAATTTTTAATTTAAAATAACATTTTTAGTGTTACAGAAGTTTTCTATTTCAAATAAATGCTGTTATTTTGAACTTTCTATTCAAAGAACCGGGACAAAAATGGTTAATATTAACAACTAAAAAAATAATAATAATTACAAATATTAAAATAATTTACGTTGACAACACTAATAACGGTTTCTGAAGGTTTCACCAGGTCAAATTTAAGACTTTTTAAGACCATCAAGAATGAAATTTCAGATTTGTATAGGGCTAAACGCTAAGGATTGTTTAATGGGCCAGCAAAATTTTTTTTTACTTGTCCCATAAAGAAACTAATTCTAAGTAGTTATTTAATATGTCAAATCAAGCAGACCCTAGTTGTATATGTGCACATTTTTTCAACATAACAAAAAAAATAATAATTATAAAGTAAATGTCTGCATAACAGACTTTTATAATATTAGTTTAGTTATAAAAACAGAGTTATAAATAGAGTTAGTTATAAATAAATGAAGTTATAAATTAGTTATAAATAGAGCTTTGCTAAATGTTTTATTGAGATTTATTGTTGGTGACAGGATGTGTGTTGGATCGATTGGGTAGCTTTACATAAACCAAGGAAAATTAAGACCCGTTTAAAATGATTTAAAACCTACAAGAGGATATTTCTGTGAATTTAAGACTTTTTAAGGCCTAAAATTTAGTTTTTGAAATTTAAGACTTTTTAAGACCCTGCGGACACCCTGAATAATTATGGTAAACTTTGAGCACCAAGTGAGCATATCAGAATGACTTTTGAAGAATCACATGACATATGCTGAATGAAAGGCTTGAAATTAGCCTTTTGCTTGGTAGCACCGGTGCAGCTAACTTTAAAAATGTAGTTGCACGAGCCAAAATTTAGTCGCACCCACCAAGAATTGTGTGCACCGTTACTACAAGTTTTATATTAACAGATTTATTGCATTTGAAATCATCCTGACGATTAAATGAAGGATTAAATAGAACATCTTGCGCTTAAAATGTGTAGATTTAGTGGCAAACACGGTTACCAGAAAACTCCGTCACACAGACTTTACAGTGAATGGCTTAAGGAGTCTTATTCACTCTTCGAAAAGTGTATCACTAATTAGATGTGCCATTATTTGTAACTTTAGGTGATTTCTAAAATAAAATCTGTCCGTGTGCTTTTCATTCTCTCATCTTCAGCGCTTTTTTGCGGCTGTAGCTCCCTGTCACCTGAAGGCAGAAAGCATTGACTGAATTAACTGATATTACAGCTGATATTAACCAATCCATTCACATTCAGTTCTAGCGTAGTGCGCCAATCAGAAGAGCTTGAAGGCGGGGCAAGCATTGCGGGATTTGTTTACTGTAGAAAGTTGAGGTGACGACTGTTTTAAACTATTCCCGAGCGCTGCGTTTCACATTTTTAGGTGCAAAGATGGATTCTGCATGAATGTCTCCTAAATCTGTGCATATTTTGCTGTAATCTATTTTTCTCTGTTGTTCTAGTTTTTAGTTCTTTGTGTTTTTTTTAACACAAATGTTCAATCCACTTTGTTTTTACAACACAGCAGTAATGTGCAACGTCCACTAGATTTAATTAGCTGAAATTTTCATTGTGTTTTGTGATTAATGTGATTTTAAAATTTTAACATTTAATATGAACATTTTGCAGTGAAAACCGGTCGCACGGCAACAATTTTATGCACTCGCACAAATGCTCCCAAATAGTCAGTCGCAATTTTGAGCCCTGATAAAGCATTAAAAAGCGTTATTTAAAAACAAAATTTTTCTTTTAAAATTTAGAATACCCCATAAGTCATACATATAGGTGTATTTGAACAGTAGTCAATAAGGATGTTGATTATTCAGTGATCGATTTATTAATTGATTTAGATTAATAAGCATGATTATTATCAATTAATCAATCAATTTAAACAAATTAAAATTTTAAAATCACATTAATCACAAAACACAATGAAAATTTCAGCTAATTAAATCTAGTGGACGTTGCACATTACTGCTGTGTTGTAAAAACAAAGTGGATTGAACATTTGTGTTAAAAAAAAAACACAAAGAACTAAAAACTAGAACAACAGAGAAAAATAGATTACAGCAAAATAATGTCTTAACCCATTTTCATGTTTGTGGATTTACTAAATTGTTTCCTTTTTAGTAGAATTACGCAATACATATCCAAATAAATTACAGCCATTGAACACGTTCTGGCAGATAAAAAAAAAAGACTCAATTTATAAAATAAATCAATTTATCACAGACAACAGTGAAAATGTTGAAGCGTTTATCTGGAAACTCCAATCCGGCTCTTTCAACACCCGGGTAGCCCATCGAGCAGAGTAAATATTTTAGCCTTAACAAGGGCTGGCATGCTGTTTCGTCTGCTTCTCCAGTGAATACTGATGTCTTAATCGTAGGGTTTGGCGAGACACAGGTGGTCAGGGTTCAGTGCTAAGCCTGGGAAAGGGTGGAGAATTGGTCTTCCAGTGATGCATGGGGATTTCTGATTGGAATGCAACTCGCATTAAGATGCTAGAAAGACTTCAGGATGGACAGAAAGAAGGTATTGGCTCAATTTTATATGAGAACACATTATGCTTTCCTTACTCTTCGTTCCTTCTTTCAGTCTTGTTTTAATGAGGATTGATGAGGTTAACACTTGGCAAAATTACACCATATACCGACCAGGCCTGATGGTGCACAAATCAGTGTTTTAGGCCCTGTTCGCACCTGGTATTAAAGGGGACCTATTATGCAAAAATCACTTTTATAAGGGGTTTAAGCACCGCTGTGTGGCAACAGTGTGTGGATTTAGCCAGCCTCTAATGGTAAACATTAATTAATCCTATTTTTTATAATCACACTTCATAAAAACAGTCTGCAGAAACACTTTGATTGACATTCTCCCATTGTATGTCATCGTAGGGGGAAAGCGTTAGTGACGATCTAGTGACGAAAAGTCTAAAAGGGGCCATTACAAAGAGTTATAAACAATTATTTGTGTGGTATTTTGAGCTGAAACTTTAGATACACACTATAGGGACATTTGACACTTCATTTACATCTTGTAATAGGGGCATAATAGGTTTCTGAGCATGCAGATTCTGTGAGTGTCATATTATTGACGTATAATGGATTGTCAAAGCAAATGTGTTGACCAAACAGACCATTCATTCAACCTAAAAATGCAAAAATGACTCATTCGTCACTTATCAAAGACATCAGACAATTGCAGTACAGTCCAAACAAAACATGTTATTTACAAAACACTGCAAGATCATCATCTTTACTCAAAAAAAGGTTCTTCCTGCTTGTTCAAACAACTTATTTAAAACGAGCTGAAACATCACAATTCTTGAGGTTTTTTTGGGACAACTTAATCTTAACTTTTATGTTCAATCAACTTCAATTTGTAAAAACAACTTAATCGGTTTGTGTTGGGACAACATGATGGAATTATGTGGAACCCAGCATTTTTTTACAGTATTGCTTCAGATTTTCCTTGGTACACTGCAATCCATTTTAAAAAGCATATTCATCAGACCGTGACCCATATTTTGTGATAAAACCGTATTGCAAATTCCAGAGCAATTTTCACCCCTCAAAATTACACGATACATTAGGCAAAGGAAAAGAAAAGCACTTCTCTCTGTCAGGCCACTCTCTCTCTCCTCGACCGTTTTGGCGCTAGTCCATACTCTCACTGCGAGTCCAGCCAAAGCCTCTTTGGTGAGGCTGTCAACTCTGTATTAACAACCGGATGTTTACAGCTCAGGCTTTGCATGTTTCCTCACTTGTCCCGGAGAGACAGAATCTCATGTACAGCGCTGAGAGTGTAGCTCAGCCTTCATGATGAGGTTTGGAGCCGTAGAGGCTGAAGGCACGTTCTTTTTAAAGCCTTTTTAACACCATGAATAATGCAAAGCATGCAAGCAAATCTAAAACAACAGCTTCAACCGAGACATTAACTGTGATTAACTGTGAATCGATTCACGCCGGGCCTACACAACATTAAATGTCCTTTACCACGTGAGCACAATTAAAACAAAGCATTTTATCAAAGTCAAACTTTTTCAAGTGGAATGTGATATTCAGTGAGAAAGAAAGTAGCGCAGGATTTGATTTTATCTATTGGGAACTGACTGAATTGTGAAACGTGGGTGTTAACATCCCATAATGGAGCCAGGCGGGTTTCTCATTGGAATAACATGCACAACAACACCAAGGAGTATATTGGGGTAGGCGGTATGACCAAAATTCAGTTTTATAATTTTATTTCATGATAACGATATATTTCAAGATATTTCAAGATACTTCAGATAAACTTCAGATTTTTTTTTTTTTTACTTTTAAACATAAATGTAAACATAAAAATAGTAGGAGATAGATTTTTGCCACTATTTTCAAACAGTTTTTGGCTGAGGTGATGCGATATCTTTTCATTTTGTGTGTTTTTGAGAAGTTGTAATATACAGTTTATTTCAGGTTTGAGATTTTAATTCCCCCAAGTGTTAGCTTCTCATGATAAATTAAAATCATACTTGTAAAAAGTTACTTTTATGACCCCAACTGATGCTTTGTTGCTAGGTAGAACTAACACTTTTTTAAATTAGTGTAACACAGCAGCGCCTAAATACTTTTTTCATGGGGCAGGCACTAGGACCTAGCGGGAGGCTGATTGGGAGCAATATTTTAAAGGAGGAGGATTAATAGAGTAGATACTTAAAGGGGACCTATTATGCAAAAATCACTTTTATAAGAGGTTTATATGTTGTGTAGCAACAGTCTGTGAATATAGCCAGCTACTAAAAAACATTTATTCATTTTATTTTTTATAATCAGACTTGATGCAGAAACACGTTCTCCCTTTGTACATGTCATCAGAGGGGGAAAGCCCTGGCCATTAGTGACCATCTCTCCCTTATTAGCATAGGACATTAGTCTTGTTTTTAAATTTGCCACTATGCTGACGCATTTGTAGCTCCGTCCTCTTTTGAAAGAGAGCACAATCTCATTTGAATTTTCACCAAAATGACACAATTAGGATCAAAGGCTAAAAGGGGCAGTTTCAAAGAGTTATAAAACATTATTTGTGTGGTATTTTGAGCTGAAACTTCACATACACACTCTAGAGACACGAGAGACTTATTTTAAATCTTGTAAAAAGGGGCCCCTTTAATTAAGCTCTTATTAAAAGTCAATAAGCGAATCCTTTTTCATATATTCTGACCAGCATATCAAACAAGACTAAGCATTTTATGACATAAAAACATTGTGTGTATTTTTCTTTATTGATACCGGGTGGGAATTAGGACCTTGGAGAGGCTGTTAGTCGGCAGAGGCTGTAGTGCTACACAAGTGTCTGTTTAACTTTCTTTTTTTTTTAGAATTATTTTTTCAGGGTTTTCACCTTTAATTGATAGGACAGTAGAGAGTATAGACAGGAAAGAGTGGGGAGCAGAGAGTAGGGAAAGATCGGCATAGGACCTAGAGGCGGGAATCGAACTCGGGTTGCCATGAACGTTGTACCATGTGTCGACACACTAACCACTACGCCATTGGCGCCGACCTGTTTAACTTTCTGAGGGATACTGTACACTGAATTATTCTGTACTCACATTAGCAGTTTCAAGTCGGTAATCCAAAACAGTTCATTTAAATCGCATGTGAAAGTTCACCTTAAACTGCTGATCTGATATTACTATGAGCACTCCAGTCACCACTTCCCTCAGTCTCTTGTGTAGCATCTTGCTGTAGGCTCACGCACACTGAACATGAGTTAGCCACACCCACTTATTTACATGTTGAGGAATACATGAATAAAAAAAAAGCTATTATGGTAGACAATCTATTATGCGGACCAATATACCATCATACTGCCCAGCCCTAATATATAATATTTTTGATTTTATGTTAAATTTAATCATTTCCATAGTGATCTAAGCCACAACTCTATACATTTTCATTTTAATAAAAAAAATATATATTTTTTATAACATTTTGGATTTATCAACATCAGCTAATAAATATTTTTATTCTATGCTAAAAGAAAAAAAAAAAACTACAATACAAACCAATGATTACATGGGGAATAATTTAACCAAATGAATTTTAAATGATACTGAATATCTGTAAATACTGCGCACTTATTGATAGCTGCATCAATTAGCGAAACAGAATTTACCCATGACCAAAATGACCATATTTTAATTCATTTGTGGACATCTGTAAACACAGATTCTGAAATCTACCAACAGCTAAGCTAATAATCAGACCTTCCAGGATTGTGCGATTCCGTGATTGCTGAATTTAACGCAAAATCAAGCGAATGTTTTTTAAATTGCCACAGATTTTGTGCATATTTTTGACTGTCGGGACACAGTTCAAATTTCGGAGCACCATCTGCATAGTTTTCGATTCAAAAACATAGTATTTAAACATAAAAACTTGCCACATAATCAATCTAAAAAAAAAAAAATCAGATTTTTTTTTTTGCTAAATCCTGGAGAGACAATAATAATAATAATAATAGTGGATTAATAAGGAATAATAGTGGAGAGTTTGGTTTTGTATTTCACCTCAACTTCCCTTGCTTCCTGAAGAGACTCTCTTACTGGCAAGCCACACAAATACAGGTACACATCATTCTAAATAATTTCCCACAATCCTGAAGCTCTCTAAGCTTCTTTTACGAAATGTTAGTGTTGAAATGGTCTCTGAGGGGGCTTTAAACTTACCTCAAAACTGTAATGCCTGCCATCTCCTCCCATAGAAATCTCCTTCAAAGTGATCTTCTCAATGTGCACCACTGCAACATCAAAAAGACACCATCATTACAATGCTGCAATGCTGTTTTTTTTTTTTTTTTTTTGTCTCTGTGCTGAAAGGGTTTTGAACATGCAGGGGTGTGATACCTTCCCGCTGTGATGGGCTGCTGAGGTGTGGGTTTGTGTTGCTGCAAAGAGTCCAGTCTCCATCATCCTCGCGGTGAGGACAGAGGAACCCTGGCCTGGAAAACTGGCTCTGTGACAGTGGAGGAAAAAAAGGTGAGCATAAATATTCATTTTTAACTCTCTGATAAGGAAAATAGACAAATTTAGGTTTATTATTAAGAATTCATATTCACAGTTTTTTTTCCCGGTCTACACTAAAAGCAAAAATCATCAAAAATAATTTAACAAAAGCATGCACATCAATCTCAACTGGGTGCTCAGCCAAACAAAAAACATGCAAATATACTGTATATGAACAGGCGGCAACCCCAAAAGCGTCACATTTATTCACTTAAATAAATCACATCATAAGACCAGTCTGATGAAGAGCTAGGGCTGCATGATATTGGAAAAAAGGACATTGCAATATTTAATTTTTCTGCGATACATATTGCAATATTGAGTATAATTTCACAAGATGACTGAAATAACTCTCAAAAAAGAATTCATAATTTTAGACTGATTGTGATGATTTAGTAAGGGAGAACATCTGCATAAAATATAATAAACCAATCAGAAGTATTGATAAATACAGTAGACTAGAGCCAAGATGCAAGTGAAATAAACACTGCTTTTTGATTGTCTGTGAGTATAGCAATATTCAGGTACACAAATTGAATAATGAAATATAAAATAACACTGTATAGCCTTTATCGTATAAATACATAATTACAATTAATCTTTTTTTAAATTACAAACATTATAATTTCTTGTGCCTGAATGTTTAATCCAATGACAAACAAACATTTCAGTAACTTCGTTATTAAACTTTGCAATGACTCCACAAATCATGAGTGTTTTCAACTGTGAATTCGATATAATCTATAATCTCAATTCGACATTGCAGATCCTATGATGTGACTATTGCGGATGAACACATTGCGATATCGATGCTGAAATGATGTATTGTGCAGCTCTATGTAGAGCCGGTGTGCTCAAAACGTTACAGCTGTTTCGCTTTTTGTTTATTCATATTTTGGATATTTTTCGCCTCACAGCAAGAAGGCCGCTGGTTCGAGTCCCGGCTGGGTCAGTTGGCATTTCTGTGTGGAGTTTGCATGTTCTCCCCGTGTTGGCGTGGGTTTCCTCCGGGTGCTCCGGTTTCCCCCACAGTCCAAAGACATGTGCTGTAGGTGAATTGGGTAAGCTAAAATAGTCCAGAGCGTATGTGTGTATGTCCTGGTCCTCCAGATTGGGGGTTGAGCGTTGGGCTAACAACTCACCTTATAAAAACTAGATGTTACGAAAAACCAATACGCGGTTAAATATCAACTTCGATATAAATGGCCCTGGGAGTAAGTAAGTATTTAAGGTTTAAAATATCAAAATTAAAGATCATTTAACTCAATATGTGGTTTTTGCATTTTTAAAAGTATACTCTTGTACATAAATAATACCCTGATTTATTATTTTATATAGTTTTAATAAGCAAAACATCAAATGGAAACAAAAAAATGTTTTGTTTTTATGCGATTAATCGAAAAAGTAAATCGGCCAACTAATCGATTATCAAAATTATCGTTAGTTGCAGCCCTAGTTTAAATTAAGTCCTTCTGTAAAATTATGTCTTCTTACACAGAATAAATCACGCAACATATTTCATAATAGCATTCTAATAAGCAGTGACAAAGGCGTTGCATCATTACATACTTCATTATTAGAAAAATTACAATAAGAAGAACTCCTATGATACATCCTATGTTGTCATGGTTATGTGTTTATTAATCCCGTTGAATCAAATAAAAGCAGTTTAATCTCCTGTTTATCCTATACTATAAGGATTTCCCATAGGCTGCGTCTGAAATCGCCTACTACTCAGTAGGTACTGCATTTAAATTTGAATCTTCTACTTGGCCGTTAGAAAAGTGCGTTCTATACAGTATGAATGTGAGTAGTATGAATGGAACTCGGACGTACTATATCCACCATTTTGTCATGATCACGTGACCTACCCACGTCAGTTGCGCCGCTTCACTCCAATTCATAAATTCTCTCGGCGTGCATCATGGGATAGCGTAGTGTCCATCGCATGTGCACTTCAGAAACTCACCAGAAGTAGTAGGTCATCCGGGACACACTACTCGGCTCGCATACTGTTTTTAGCTTACTATATAGTATGGAAGTAGGCGATTTTGGGCACAGCCATAGACTGGTAATTACTGTTTTTTTTCGGGGCATATTTGGTTGTTCTGTGCGACTCGCGCGCGAGAGAGTGCCCTCTGGTTTACAACTGATCACATCACCATACTTTCCTTTCATGATGTGCAAGAAAATCACAAATGTGATTTTATGTCGATTTATCGTTCCGCCCTAATACAATGTTTTGTTTTTTTTGTTATTTTTCTTGATCTGTAAACTGATATCACTATTACACAATGTTTCATATAGGCACACAATATGCATGTTAGGGCTGCACAATATTTTCATCTCAATAGTCACATCGGATATGCAGTGATATGCAAAATTTATATTTACATGTGTTTTTGAGGCCTGTGACTGTATAATGATTTTTAAAAAATAATTCAAGCATAAGAAATTGTACAGTTTGTAACTTTAATAACGATTATTTTTACTATTCAATTACTGTACCTGAATACTGTTAGACTCGAAAAACGATAAAACACTGTTTATTTCAATTGTATTTTTTTTTCTTTACTGTATTTATCCATGTTTGTAGATTGTTTATAAGATGTTATGCAGATGTACTCCCCTACAGAATCATCCCAATCAATCTACAATTATCAATTCTTTCCAAATAGAGATATTCAGGTCGTCTGGTGAAATTGTATTCATGTCACCATATAAAAAAAAATATAAAAAAAATCGCAGAATAACAAAATATCGCAATGTTAGATTTTTCCAATATCGTGCAGCCCTAATACATATCATATGATAGGCCTGCTCATACTGAACACTTTGGCACTCAAAGCACTGTTGTCACTCAAACTGTTCATTAAAAAATCATCAATATGTGAAAAACCTCCTTTTGCGAACTAGTCCCTGGTTTTTAGCTCAATTGCATTGAAACGAGTGTTGTACAAATCTATGGACTGCCTAGATCAATAATTTGTTAATTGCACACAATTGTTTTTTTTTTTTATGTAAAAGAAAAATGTATTTATTGTTTGTACATGTGATTGTGTAACTGTATCCTGACAGGTTTCCAAATGTTGGGATGTACGATCAAGGAACTTGGCAAACCAAATCAAACCCTTCACATTCAGACAATGTGTCAATTAATTTGATTGAACCAAACGAACGATCCACCCCCCGTTTCCTTTTGTTTTAAAGCAATTGAGCATAATGCCTCAGCAGCTTACATGACCATGACTCATCACCATCATTTAAACCATTACTCTCAACTTGACATCAGCAACAAACCACCAAAATCCACAAACAGACAGACAGAGAATGTTATTTCGGAGAGCTGATTCAGTCTAATGAGTGCGGACGTCCCGTGTGATGAAAAATACCACACATGACCTCATTTACAAAATGCAAAACCCACAATAAAGTCATTCACAAAAAAAATAAAACAAAAAATATCAAAGGAGATCAGGGAGGATGGCATTTGGACACACATCCAGTAGCATGACCCAAAATGCCTGCAAGACACAGATGAATTTACAAAACCAAACGTCACGTTCAATCATGTGGTTGTACTAGAGTTTGTATGTCTGATACGGTTTGTTGACATCTGGCTATAACTTACATTGTAAAAAATGCTGGCTTCCACACAATTCCTTCATGTTCTCAATACAAATTAAGTTAACTTCATTGTTTTTACAAATTTAAGTGGATTGAACAAACAACAATTAAGTTGTCCCCCCCAAAAAACTCAAGAATTTTGTTGATACAGCTCATTTTAAATAAGTAGTTTGAACAAGCAGCAAAAATCTTTTTTTTTTTTAACATACGTTGCATAACTAGGCTAAACTAAAAAGTTAACTTGGATGACTTTTTTGTACATTCAATGTTAGAGGAATACTTTTTCACAAAATAATTGTTGATAGATATATTTGACCACAGCATTCGCCAGGATTTTCCCTGTCTTTAAGGTGAAGCTTTAACCTGATTGAACTTATTGACAGCTGCCATTCATTTTGACATAAGCACATGTATCCTGCCCATATCTGGCTGATTAATGATAAATCAATATATTTTTAATTTGGAAATTAATCCTGCTTTATTCAACTAAAACTGGAAAAAAAAAACTCCTGTAGCTCTTGTAATTCCTTTAAGCAATAGCATGACATTTATAAGACCTGTAAATGTCATGCACTGAAATAATATCATAAAATATCCAATCAAATTGAATAAGAATCAAAGATGGATTTTAGTTTATTTAACTGGATCTTATATTCCAACCGGCATACTGATTGAAAAGTATGCTAGAAATTTCCAACAAATCCACCATGCATTCCTGTTTGACTGGAGGCTATTTGTGTTCATGCACCGCTTAATGTCCGTTTAAGTGGTGGAACTAGGAAATACTGATGGTAACACACTGTAATACCTTGGTATTTTGAAATATAGCATGGTATTAACGTGAGGAAAAAATATGGTAGTTTTGTCAATCATTCATGATTTTGAATCTCTGCATGGCTTCTACTTATTCTGTATATTTACCATGGTATATACTATTCCAAGTATTTAAAAGAATATCATGATATATGATAATATCATGTTGCTTTTGGACATTTTTATTAGTGACTTTATCCAATGCATAAATCGTGTTGTTTTTTGGAAAAGTACCATAATATTGCATTTTAATACCTTGGCAAGGCTGTAAATATGGTACTCTAACAAATATAGTATATTTAATGTTCTTAAATTCATGGTATTTATATGTTTTTCCATGTTTTTTTAATGAAAGCCAAAGTATAAGTGACCTTACGTAAAACAATAAAAAATACTACCATGTTTTGGACATAATACCATAGTAGAACCATAATATTTCCTGGAGTGTCATGTAAATACCATACTACATGCATTTAAATATTTTGGTATAATAAAGAACCAAAGTTTTATAATATAATCTCATCAGTTTACCATGGTACTTACTTTTCTATTAGGGTGGTACTCCTAAAAATAGCATGGTACTAATGCCATGTTTATGTAGCAATAAGATATCCATAAGACCATGGTATTTATATTAAGTGACTGTATTATATATACACTGACGATATTAGCATAGTTCTAGTTTCTTAAACTTACACACAGATATGTTTAATAGTTATTTTAATCAATACATGAAAAAGTACCATTCCATTATGTTTATGGATATGATACAATAGTAAGTTGGTAAAATTCTCTGGAGTTCTATGTAAATACCCTAGTTGTACCATTTGATATCATTATAATATATATTAACATTGTATATTTAGAGTACTTGTCCATAGAAGTACCATTTTTGCACATTTTCTTAGTGTAATGTCAGTGATTTTTAGGTAAATATTACTACACACCCATCTTTGGAGTCTGTCCAACTGCGCTCGCAGCTCTTCCCGCTGATAGAAACTGAACGCCGGGTGTAGCGAGCCCATGGTGAAGAGCAGCCGCAGCTGATCCACTGTCTCCGGCTCCGGTAAAGCCCCGTACATCCCCACGTCCATCCGACTCAACGTCCTGAAGAGAATACAGGCGCATTCCCTGCTCTTGGAGCCGAGCAGAGACAAATACACGAGTAGTTTAGACAACACCACGGGATCGCTTACGTCTACCAGCCCCTCCAAATCGGCGGGGCTGTTGGCCCGGATCTCGAAGTCCCGCAGGACGGTGAAATCTCTCCGGGCCAGATCCTCCAGACAGGCGCCGAGGAAACGCAGCTCTAACGGCTGACACATATGCAGAAGCCCGCAAAGCAGCTCCACGCGTCCGGCCGGGTTCAACTGTAGCCCGAACCACTCAAAAACCGCCTCCTTATCGAGGTGAGCCGCCCCGGTGCCGCTCTCCCGATCCGATCCGTTAACGGAATTCAAGTCGCATCGGTGATTTTCTCCTCCCGCCGCTCGCAGCTTCATCTTCATCATTATCAGCTCTCAAACACGGTCGTCAGAGATGGAAGTCCATGGATGGTGGTTTCCGACCAATATTTCGGCATCAAAACTCGATGAAATCCCCGGTTTGGGACGGATTTTCGTTTAAAAAATCGCTGTCGGTAGTCTGACGGTGTGGCTGTGGTCAGTTTGCCAGAGATTACTCGCCTGCCGTGCCTCCAGAATATCCTGTCAATCATCCGTGACTCCGCCCACTCGGTTTATGAGTCGCAGGGTCCTAAACTCACCCTCTCGCTCTTTTTTCCAAGTAAATCAATTCATTTTTATGGAGTGATTTGATTTTAACAAAATATATTATTTTACTATATATTATTAAGTTTATTAGTTATTAATGTAGCAACACGTGATTAAATATTATAAAAACTTATTATTAGCAAAAATCATTAAATATATAGTATGGTTTAAATATCATAGAATAGTGAGTGACCTTTTAAAAAAATACGTAAAAATAAATATAATAAAAGACAACAAAGTTTAACCAATTACACTTATGACAACAATAATCACAGTGAAAAATTCTTCCGCTAAATCATATAGTTCCACAACAGTGTTCGCCCACTGATACATAATTCAATCGAGTCGATTGTCGAATCGACACATGCCCGGAGAACTACTTTCCGCTCTTTCTAGAATGTCTCGTTCGTCCAAGAGTTTTTAGTGTTAGTTTTAATTGGATTCTTGCTTGTATCCGTGTTGTTAACGAATTTATGTTGATTTCTACATGTATAAATGCAAATAGTTACATACGAACTTGTTAAATAAGCATTAAAATACCACAAGGGTGTACTTTACTGTTTGACGATGAATCTGACAACCATTGTAGTTCTGTAAAAGCACCGTGGCTTCAAAATCCTCTTGTTATATGTGGCTTGATATATATGGCGTCAATATAATGTCAAATATATACATATATAATGTATAATGTAAAATATGAGCTTTAATAAGTCAAAAATCAATAACCCTTCGTGTCATCACACAAACGATGACGTCATCGTAGATCTTAAATCTCACGTAAGTTTTTTTCTTATATTTAAAAACATTTTGGTATATATTTTTTTAAACGAGGAATCTTACAAGTACGCATTTATATTTGTTTGGATTTTACGAACCACTTTCAGTTCTCTTTCTGACCACTAGATGTTCCCGAGATTGAAGTATGCAAGTTGTGCCCTAGTTGTACTCAATGTATAGGCCATTAAGTCCACTAGAGGGAGACATTGTATAGCCATAAAAGATTATTTCAACACTCAAACTGCTTCATGTTTATTATGAACATGTAGAGTTAGCGTTAAGCAAATATCATGACCATCCTCCCCTTCAGTGAATATACAAAGGAAAGCAGAAACATTTCCAATTCCAATTCTTTAGGTGATATAATTTCTTGAATCCCTCATTTATTCCCAGTGCTTTTCCACCCTAGATCCTCCACACAACAAATGCATTGTACTTCAGAGTCATTACATCATATTATAAACACTGCACACCATTAAACCAAACACCTATGCTTCAGTTCAGTTGTTTATGTCTCCTCTATTTTTGTCTAATGTGATTCCTCTGGTACCCGGAGGAGCCCACCTTTGATCCAAAATAGCTGTGCTAATACATAAATATATTTGAACAGCGGATCTGTGTGCAAGTCTGTGGTGTACAAATATATACACAGGGACGTTTAGCAAAACAGCTCACAGGTACATATTCCTTCCTCAGGTACTAATGTGGTTGGATGTGCTACTTTCTTTCTAAACATCTTTTTTTATTCATAAACAGGCCGATGGAGAACGGCGGTGGTCCCCAAAGGGTTATTTCACAGTATTAGGATTCAAAGCAAGGCGCCAACATCTGTGTTTAAGTATCTGGCCTAAGCGGATGGAAACAAACTATGTGCTACTGGAAGAATAAGAGTCCTTACACAAAAGACATCGCACAGACATGATGTTAATGTAATGTCAATGGACTCTTCTAAATAACTCAATGCATGACAGCAGAAAAAAATAAAGAGCTTTTTTGGACTGCGCTATTTGCGGATTGGGCCTTAGGATTGGAGGCTTGGAGCCATTTGGCTTGACTTTCTTTGAAGATGGTTTTGTGGAGGGTTAAGCCCATACTCCTCCCTCTCTCTGATGCCTGTCGCTCTTTCATTCTGCCCAGGAAAGGCAGTACGTCACTGTGGGTGCAGATATAAAATAGTCTGTGGCTGTACCTTGCCATCTGCACACTGTTCCTGCAGCACTGCACTGTAATTCATGTCAGTGATGAGAGCATTTTTAGCTGTTGTCTTGTAGCGCGTTGGTGGCGACTGGCTGTTTCAACTTGTGGATATCCAGGACTCACATATTTGGTGAGAGAATGACTTGTTTGAGTTTTTTGTTGAAATATTTGATGTTCTCACAATTTAGCTATTCTGAGGACTATTTAACATGTAGATTATTTTAAATGGAAGGTCTTGTTAATGCCACCGTTTTGTCTGATCATTGGATTGGAGAATTTTCACAGTAATTTTGTGAAAGTGTAAATTTGTGAAGTCTAAAATGTTACTCAATAAATATTGTACATTTATTTAAATAGTTAATAACGAATAAAAGGGTAATATATAAATAAATATATGTATTGTTGAAGCTCTCCTGTTTGTTTATTTATTTATTTATTTTTTCAAACATGTCCCAAGTGATGTTTAATGGAGCATGGAAATGTTTAAGGTCAATATTTTTAACCCCCTTGAGAAACGTTTTATTTTTATGTTTTTGATTGGCAAACCACAATAACTTGCCTAATTATTGTAACCAAATTAATCTAGTTATGCCTTTGCACTTTAGGGTAAATAGGGTAAAAATCTTGTAAAATATCTAGTAAGATATCATGTACTACTGTTATCATGACAAAGACAAAACAAATTAGAAATTAGTTATTAAAACTATTATGTATAAAAATGATTCTCTCTTTTAAACAGCACTTGTTAAATATTTGATAAACAATTCAAGTTTCACAGGAGAGCTAATAATGTTTTCTTTTTTCCCCCAGGGTTTTCTACCTGCTGCTTGGCTTTTTGCTTCCATACCATGAAGTCATGGATGTTTGGTTCACTGATTGTTTGTGTTTTGTTGCTGCACACCAGTGGATTACAACAAGAGGACACTCAAGCCGGTTAGTTTTTAGTTCATATATTATTAGCCAAATGGTTTAAATGATTAATATTAACAATATAAAGCTGCATTTAAATGACACTATTGATGAATTCCTGTACCTCAGTTAGGCATGGGTTCAGTTGCTATCAATTGTCTAGTAGTAAATAGTATAATACAATATATATACAATATATAAAATAAAATAAAAATAATACAATAGTATAAACTAGGGCTGGGCAATATTATCATAATTTCATATGACCACATAGAAAAGATTTATTTTTTACAATTTAAAGAATATACTCAAAAATATAGTTGTTCATATGTGATTATTTTTCTCACTTTATATAGAATATCTGGCAAAAGTTTGATTAGGAATGTAGAAATATTAAAAAAAAATTAATGAAATTTAAAACACTTTTCTAAAAATAATGATAATCACAGGCCCATCATTAAATATCACTAAATAAAATGCAAAATGTAAACATTATATTTTCAAGGTTGTAACTTTCTCACCATACTCTTGTTTTCATTTCTGTCTGCATCCCAGTGGTGGTGTGTAAGACTGCTATAATCCAAATGATATAATCCAAATATTATAATCCAAATATTACTGTAAACAGTCTATTTTGCAACACCACCACGAAATAATGCACAGCAGCACAGAATGAAGCGACCTTTTATTTTGTCCATACAACATATTGTCATATTGCAAAACCCTGGTATAAAATGAATGCATTGTAAGTCTGTCAGATCCATTAATCTTAATGTAAATTTAATGTTAATAATTGAGAAAATAACTTTTTTTTATTTTTCATTTTTGTGTTAAAGGTAAAGTGGACCTATTATGACCCTGTTTACAAGATGTAAAATAAGTCTCTGACATCCCTAGAGTGTGTACATGAAGTTTCAGCTCAAAATACCACACAAATAATGCTTCTATAACTCTTTGAAACTGCCTATTTAGGCTTTGATCCTAATTGTGTCATTTTGGTGACTTTCGCTTTAAATTCAAATGTGATTGTGCAGTTTTCAAAAGACGGCGGAGCTACAAAGCCTATGCATCTGCATAGTGGAAGATTCTAAGATTCTAGCGTCCTATGCTAATGAGGGAGAGATTGTCACTAATGGGCGGGGCTTCCCCCCTCTGATGACATGTATAAAGGGAGAATGTCAATCAAAGTGTTTCTGCAGTTTTTATCAAGTGTGATTATGAAAAATAACATTTACAAATTTTTGCCATTAGAAGCTGGCTATATTCACAGACTGTCTCCACACAACTGTGTTTAAACCCTTTATAAAAGTGATTTTTGTATAAAAGGTCCCCTTTAATGCTGTAATGCTAATTCAGGAAAGCTGAGAAACTCAAATGTACTTGACTTCACTCTATATTTGCTCAAGAATTGTATTATTGATCATTTGTGCAAATGTTTTCCCGGTGTCTTGCAGGTTGCAGCACAACACCCAATGACCTTGCATTCATCATCGATGGCTCCTCAAGCTTGGGTGTCCCCAACTTCGAAACAGCCAAGCGTTGGCTCATCAACATCACCAAAGGCTTTGACGTGAGCAGCAGACACACTCAGGTAGCGGTTGTCCAGTACAGTGACACCCCTCGACTGGAGATTCCTCTGGGAAAGCATCAGAACAGTCAGGAGCTTGTCGTGGCGGTCGGCTCCATCTCATACCTGGGGGGAAACACACGGACTGGACGCGCCATCAAGTTTGCCACAGACCATGTCTTCGGGATGCCCAACCACACCTCCCAGTCTCCCAGAACCCGCATCGCTGTGGTTCTCACAGATGGCCGTTCACAGGATGACGTAGAGGACGCCGCTATGGAGGCCAGGGCGCAGAATATAGTTCTGTTTGCAGTCGGTGTGGGAAATGAAATCACTAATTCTGAGTTGGTGTCTATGGCTAATAAGCCTGCGTCTACTTACGTGCTGCATGTGGAGGACTACAACTCCATTGCTAGCATATGGGACCTGATGGAGCAGAAGCTGTGCGAGGGTGAGTACTGCTTGACTTTGAAACACATTTTTCTATATAACCATTGACACTAGGGACATTTACAGGGGTGTAAACTTGGGTCAAGCAGTGGTTAGCACTGTCGCCTCACAGCAAGAAGGTCACTGGTTCGAGTCCCGGCTGGGCCAGTTGGCATTTCTGTGTGGGGTTTCCTCCGGGTGCTCCGGTTTCCCCCACAGTCCAAAGACATGCGCTATAAGTGAATTGGATGAACTAAATTGGCTGTAGTGTATGCGTGTGTGTGAATGTGAGAGTGTATGGGTGTTTCCCAGTACTGGGTTGAGGCTGGAAGGGCATCCGCTGCGTAAAACATATGCCAGAATAGTTGGCGGTTCATTCCGCTGTTGCGACACCTGATAAATAAGGGACTAAGCCGAAGGGAAAATGAATGATGAATAAACTGGGGGCCCAAAACATCTGTTTAATCCTGAGTACAGATTTTTGGTCATCATCTGTAAAGTCATGATGCCTCCAAACCAAGCTGTCTTTGGAGTGGACTAGTGACTGTTTAGTGTTACGTGGTTATGCAGATTCTTTGCTTGGATTATTGTTAAAGAGATAGTTCACCCAAAAATGTAAATTCTGTCACTTTTTCAAAACCTATTCGAGCTTTTTTCTTATGTCAAACACAAAAGCAGATATTTAGAAAAATGCTGGTAGCTGGGACTCATTGACTTCTATAGTATTTTTTAGTCAATGGGTCCCTGCAATCAGCATTCTTCAAAATATCTGCTTTTGTGTTCAACAGAAAAAGAAACTCATAAATGTTTAAAACCACATGAGGGAGAGTAAATGATTGGTAATTTAAATTTTTAGGTGAACTATCTCTTCAATGCTGATTTGCACGATGTTTTAATACAAAAAAAATCTGTGAAGACTTAATGGAGTCTTAACTGTTGTTAATTTTCAATAATACATTTTGTCTTACATTTCTCTCTTTAAATTTTAAATTCATCAGGAGTAATAAAAACATACACAAATGAGTCAGTTATAACAGATAGTTATAACAATGTTCAGGTTTGGGATCGAAATAGTTTGAGAAATGTATATTTATAGCCGGCAGCTAGCTCTCTGCAACTCTCACACGGTCGCCCACTGAAGCTAAGCAGGGCTGCGCCCGGTCAGTACCTGGATGGGAGACCACATGGGAAAGCTAGCTTGCTGCCGGAAGTGGTGTTAGTGAGGCCAACATGGGGTGCTCAACCTGTGGTCTGTGTGGGTCCTAACGCCCCAGTATATTGATGGGGACTCTATACTGCTCATTGAGCGCCGTCTTTCGGAAAGGAACATTTGCTCACACTGAAGTGGATCTATACTTATATGAATTTCTTTCTTCTGTTAAGCACAAAACAATATGAAAAATTTTGGGAAAAAAGCAGCCATTGAAATCCATAGTAGCAAAAATTCTATAGAAGTCAATTACTGTTTTTTTTTAATTAGGTTTTTTACATGGAATATCAATTACAACATTCATTTTATAATTATCCTTCCATGTTGTTGTTAACATTACCCCAACTACACACTTCCCTTCCTCAACAGCCTCTAACTTTCCATTGAAAAAACTAAATAAAAATAATTAAGTAAAAAAATATCAAATAAAATAATAATAATAATAAAGAAAAAAGTATTCATATATTATTGTTCAGCTTAAGAATCAAGAGAGTTAGCCAGCAGATAATCTAAAAAGGGGCGCCACAACTTGTCAAAGGTCTTTAAAGAACCAGTAAGAGATAGTCTAATTTTTTGTAATTTAATGCAAGTAAACAATTCTTTTATCCATGTTTCAAAAGAGGGTGGAGAGACGTGTTTCCACTTTAACAGTATGAGACGTCTTGCTAGTAAAGTAATAAAAGCTAAAGCCTTTCATACCATTACTGAAAGGTTAGCCAACCCAAAAATGGCCAGAAGTAGATTTGTATCCAGATCTATGTCGAATGCATCTTTCAAAGTTTTAAATATTTTAGTCCAATAATCAAATAATGTTTTTGTTTGTTTGTTTGTTTTTTTAACAATCTTCAGTATGTCTTCCTGTGTTCAACAGAAGGAAGAAAGAAACTCGAACAAGTTTGGAGCAAGTAGAGGAAGAGTTGTAAATGCTGACAGAATTTTCATTTTTTGGGGGAACTATCCCTTTAAGTGCTTTTAATCTCAGCCTTTCTTTATAAAAAAAAATCATTCTCAAAAGAAACTTTACATAAAAACAGTTGAAAAGAAGTGCATTGAAATGTGAATGGCCTCAAACTCTCTCTTTTCTCTCGATTTATTTCCATTTCTGTCTAGGAGAAACAACAGATTTATTATTTTGTGAATTTTCCTCTTAATATACCCAGTTCTGCATTCTCTCATTCACAGAATCAGTGTGTCCATTGCGGATCCCTGGAACGGTGAACGATCAGAAAGGTTTCGATCTAATGAGTCTGATGAAGATCGAGCAGGTGGCTCAGAAAGTTCAGGGCTCTTTGATATCAGAGAGAGCATCACAACTCAGTCCTCGCATGGACATCACCCACAAAACCAGGTGACTTTCGTTTTGCCACAGCTCGTGAATATGAACTGCATTTCAAGCACATGTTGAAGTGTTTAAAAGATGTAAATGAGATTTTGATTGAATTGTGGTTGGAAATGAGCTGACTTTCACCTCATATTCCTCACAGAGAGATCTTTCCAAAAGGTCTTCCACCAGCTTTTGTGTTTGTTGCTACTCTGCGCTTGAAGAACCCAGCTCACTGGATGAAGTTTGACCTCTTGAGAGTGTTATCTCAGGACGGGGTGAAGCAGATCGCTGTGACTGTGAACGGAGCAGACAAGTCGGTCACTTTCACCTGCACCAGCACTCTGAAGACAGAGCACACCGTCATATTTAATGACCGAGGGATCAAGGTCTGTGGAATTTTTTGTGTCACTTTTAAATGAAAATTGCCTCACCATTTACTCTCCATTGTCTGGTTTTAAACTATTGTGAGTTTCTTTCTTCTGTTGAACACAAAAGAAGATATTTTGAAAAATGCTGGTTCCACTCACTTCCAAAGTAGGAAAAAAATACTTACTGGAAGTCCATGGGTGACATCAACTAGCATTCTTCAAAATGTCTTCTTTTGTGTTCAACAGAAGAAAGAAACTCAAATAGGTTATAAGTGATGGGCGAGTTAATGATGACAGAGATTAAAGGTACTGTATGTAAGTTTTTGGCTCTTCTAAAGCATAAAAATACCTAAATAGGTTTGCAGATATTTAAGAAACATGCTAAGTGAACATTCTTGTTTATCTGAAAAACAATGCTGAAGTCAGATATTCTGCTTTGAAAATATGCGTTATGTGCCTGAACGTCTGTCTTTGTTTTGGTCATTTAACCCGCCCAATGGCAGTTTAGCTAATTATATTTGAGCACCCCGGGTTGCCTTGGTGGAAAACAGCGCATTTCATTCATTCAGTCATGACGGTTCTCAAATTATGCGTGACCAAAATGCGACCTTCAGTGGACAGTAGCAGACTCCAAAATAAGACGCGGATTCAGAGTGACACATGAGGTGGTTATTAATTAGCAAATAATATAAATATTACAAATGTAAACATTAGGTGAGCAGGTTATATTGTAACCCTTGTGTCCTAACAACACGCTGCATGATGAGATACGCAGTGATAAGCAATTTGACTGTTTGCACCAGACGAAACATGACAGAAATTTGAATACAGCCATTCAGAAGCACAGAATAGTGCACTTACTGCACTCCAACAAAATGGTAAGGTTTATAATGTTTACCTGAGGTGATCATTGTCATAGTTTTCTGTTGTTCAGCTGCAAGAAATAGAAGCCGTTTCTAACATATCAATTCGAGCTGTTGGTTAGAACAAAAACTTTTAATATGGAGAATATTCCTTCTATCGCGTGATGTTGCTTTTATATAGAACACAAAAATCAGGCTTTAGGCTCGATCGTCAGACTCGCTCCGGTTGGTCCTCAATCTGGCAACCTGTGCTTGCGTTTATTTTGATCCAGGAATGCAATACCTAGTTCAACCACTGGGTGTCAAACTTACATACTGCACCTTTAAGTGACCAGAAGAGCACTATATAAACTCAAAAAAATCACTTTTGCTGCTTGTTTAAACGACTTATTTAAAAATGAGTTGAAACAACACAATTCTTAAGGTTTTTTGGGGACAACTTAATTGTTTTATGTTCAATCCACTTAAATTTGTAAAAACTAATAAGTTAACTTAATTGATTAGTGTGTTGGGACAACAGGAATGAATTGTGTGGAACCCTGCATTTTTTACAGTGTAAATGTAAGGAATTATTATTATTATTAAACATATGATTTATGTTTCCATAGAGGCTCTTTGACACAGATTGGCACCAGCTGAAGTTCCTAGTGAAGCCCAGACGCATCACTTGTTTTGTGGATGGATCGTATGTAGAGGAGCAGCTCCTAGATCCAGTTGTTCCCATCTACATTAATGGAAAGACTCAGGTGGCCAAGAAAGTCAATATTGAGACAACCGTCCCTGTGAGTGACTTCAGCATTTTCAAGTAAAAGTCGGTCACCATATTATGGTCCAGCATCAAAAAATCTTCTCTTCTATATGTTTGTTCTTCCCAGATTTTGCTTCAGAAGTTGCGTCTGTATTGTGACCCTCAGCAGAGTGAGCGAGAGACAGCATGTGAAATTTACTCTGTGGTAAGACTATATTAGCTCACTATTGATTTATGCGACCTGCCATATGACATGATTTACCCAGGAAACACATCTTTCTATCAAACAATCTAAAGAGTCTAAAGCAGGGGTGCCCAAACTTTTTCTTATGAAGGGCCAAATACCAAACTTGATTGAGTGTGGTGGGCTGAAGGTAAATATACCAAACTCTATTAAGGTGATTTAAGTGACTTTGAACGTTGCATGGTTGTTGGTGCCAGACGGGCTGGTCTGAGTATTTCAGAAACTGCTGATCTACTTGGATTTTCACACACAACCATCTCTAGGGTTTACAGAGAATGATCTGAAAAAGAGAAAATATCCAGTGAGCGGCAGTTCTGTGGGCGCAAATGCCTTATTTATGCCAGAGGTCAGAGGAGAATGGCCAGACTGGTTCGAGCTGATAGAAAGGCAACAGTAACTCAAATAACCACTCGTATGCAGAAGAGCATCTCTGAACGCACAACACATCCAACCTTGAGGTGGATGGGCTACAGCAGCAGAAGACCCCACCGGGTGCCACTCCTGTCAGCTAAGAACGGGAAACTGAGGCTACAATTCGCACAGGCTCACCAAAATTGGACAATAGAAGATTGGAAAAACGTTGCCTGGTCTGATGAGTCTCGATTTCTGCTGCGACATTCAGATGGTAGGGTCACAATTTGGTGTCAACAACATGAAAGCATGGATCCATCCTGCCTTGTATCAACGGTTCAGGCCGGTGATGGTGGTGTAATGGTGTAGGGGATATTTTCTTGGCACACTTTGGCCCCATTAGAACCAATTGAGCATCGTGTCAACGCCACAGCCTACCTGAGTATTGTTGCTGACCATGTCCATCCCTTTATGATCACAGTGTACCCATCTTCTGATGGCTACTTCCAGCAGGATAACAGATATGTCATAAAGCGTGAATCATCTTATGTTTCTTAAACATGACAATCAGTTCACTGTACTCAAATGGCCTCCACAGTCACCAGATCTCAATCCAATAGAGCACCTTTGGGATGTGGTGTAACAGGAGATTCGTATCATGGATGTGCAGCTGACAAATCTGCTGCAACTGCGTGATGCTATCATTTCAGTATGGACCAAAATCTCTGAGGAATATTTCCTGTACCTTGTTGAATCTATGTCATGAAGGATTTAGGCAGTTCTGAAAGCAAAAGGGGGTCCAACCCGGTACCAGTAATGTGTACCTAATAAAGTGGCCGGTGAGTATATATATAAATTCAGAGAAGAAGAGTAATTGAAAATGTATATTTTTGTAAATAAGATATTGTGTATATTAACTACAATTTTAAACTAAAGAAGGTATTGTTTGCACAAGCTTTAAAAACAATCAAATATTCTTTAAATTTATGCCAATATGTGATATGTATGAAATATGGTGTCATTAAATTGAAACATTTTGTGCTATATATATTTATACATTTTTGTTTAAAAATGTAAGTTGTTTATTTTTTAAAGCAAAATGAAAAGGTCATTTTGACTCAAATTGAAATACTTAAGAGTATAATTTCAATTGTCTACGTGTTGATATGTTTATGTGGATTTGTAATATTTTTTTCATGTAATTAAATTACTTAATTAAGTTACTGTTCAAGCAAAGTAATTAGAAAAAATAACTGAAATGCAATTATAATTATGTAATTAGTAATAAGTAATTAATTACTTTCTTGAAGCAATAACACTGGTTCCAAGGATGGTGATCCAGAAACATCTGTAGAATCTTCTGTAAATGACATGAAATATTGGAGTGATTTCCTTCCCACTTTAATTGATCTTTCTCTTTCTTTTACAGGATGATGAAAGGGTAAGTTGCTAGCTTAATGTGTTCATTGTTTTAATATTTTGTGTTTTAGGTCTTATATAATGTTCTGTGTCCTCAGTGTCCTTCGGATCGCTCTCCTTCTGTAGAAGGTTGTGATTGTCCTAGTGGGAAACCTGGTTTGCCTGGTTTACCTGGGTCTATGGTGAGACACTTTACAACTATAAATCCTTACATTTAAATGATTTATTACTCTAAAATTAGCATTTTTTCACCATTTATTCATTCAGACTACACTTGCTCTACACCTGTTTGAGTTTACAAACACAAAAGAAGATATTTTGACAAAATATTGGAAACTGATAGCCATTGACTTCTATAGGATTTATTTTTATATGGTTGTGAAGGCCTACCAGATTCCAACATTCTTCAAAATATCTTCTTTTATGTTCAACAAAAAAAATACACTTATTAAAGTTTAGAAATACTTGAGTATGTTTAAATGGTGAGCTTTTCCTTTGTTTGAATGCAGGGATTCAGGGGGGAGAAAGGCAGAGAGGGACCTCCGGGGCCTGATGGTAAACCTGTAAGTATAGCAGAATTATTAGTGCAGTTGGTCAGGAAATTTGGAGATATTTATAACTTCATGATCTATTTGTCTATCAGGGTAAAGCAGGGGAGAAGGGAACATCTGGAGAACCTGGTCGAGATGGACAGAAAGTGAGTGAAACCATAGATATATATACATAGATGCCTCATTAGCAGTTGTTTCTGCTGTGCAGTGTTGAGATGTTATAAAATGCATTGATTTGTACTGTGAGTCAGGGTGTGAATTACAGGGGGGTTTGGGGGGATTGACCTCCCTAATTAACACTTGATCCCCCCCTGATGGACATCAAAACAAGATGTATGGGGGGGTCAGCCCTTTAATAGTTAGAAATCGCTTTCTCTGATCTCTGAGATGTATATTAAAAATGTATAATATAAATATACATTTGACCCCCCACCATAATGGTTCATACCATTGTGAGTGCATAATCACGCCAATCAATGCTAGGAAAAAAATGATTCAACGGTCTGAAACAGGCAGTTCTAGAGCACCGATAGACATCTTAAGTATTCACGAAACACGTTTCTCGTAAAATAGGTGTTTATATCTGCATGTAGCCTAAAAAAAGACAAATTTGACACATTTGTATAGTTTGACTGAGAGTAACCTCTAAAATAATCACTAAATATGCCTCAAACAACAAAAACATTAATAAATAAGATGTAATTTAAATACATTCATAAATTGGATTCACTGAAGCATGTATTATCAAACTACTACCGAAAAAGTTGACCCTCCGGTCGTCAATGTATAATTCGCACCCTGCTGTGAGTGATAACATTTTGGGGTTTGGAAGGTGGAATTTACATATATAGATATTTATGGCATAACATTAGCTAATAATCCTCAACTCTATGCTAATATTTTATTGTGCCAATATTGTAATCACAGGGTGAAGCAGGGGTAACAGGACAAAAGGGGGAGCGAGGACTGGAAGGACCCAAGGTATGTGCATTTTGAGATTTTCATCAAAATCTAAAACAAATATATATGTATATATTGATTTAGTGATATATTGGTAAATAGTGATATATAGATCCCCCCCCCCCCCTAATATTTAATAGGGAGAAATGGGACCACCAGGGCCACCGGGGCCCTCAGGACCAGAAGTGAGTTTCAAACTTTTTGTTAAATTATCTCAATTTTTCCTCATAATTATGAATAAAGGTTAGGTACATACATTTTCTCCTTATTATGAAAAAATCTCAAATTATTCCGTTAAAATCTTGTTTAGGGCACAGGCTTTTCCAAATTGGAAATCCAAGACTTTGGAATTCAAGGAAGCAAGGTACAAAAAAGTCTGAAAATTGATTACTAATATTACTATTGTTAGTGCAAACTGCCAAAAATGTTCTTATAGGGAATTCCAGGGGAGTCAGGAGAAACGGGACCACCCGGAATACCCGGATCAAATGTACGTAATATGCTTTTAGAATCTCCTCATGAATGTTCATATTGTGCATTAGTAATCATTAGAAGGTTTTTCTACTTTACAGTCTTTAATCGAGAAATGTTGACTTATTTTCTGTCTTCCTCAGGGCGAGCCTGGGCCACCTGGTCTACCTGGACTTGAGGGTCTGAAGGTAAGACTGATTTTACATTTAAATTGTCTCCCAAACTATGATATAATTCAACTACCTTATTTTTTTCTATTTATTGTTATTTAGACAGTCGCAATAATGGGGTCATACTAGACACTATTAAGATAACACAGCTTCTAACACTCCAAATAGTGCTTTTATTGCTGCACTGCAAAAAATGCTTTTCTTACTTAGATATTTTTTTGTCTTGTTTCTAGTCCAACTATCTAGGCATTCTTAAATCAAGAAGCATTTTCTACACAAGCAAAAAATACTGTCTTGTTTTAAGAAATAGTATGCCAAAATTAAGTGAGTTTTTCCTTAAAACTAGCTAAATAATCAGCCAATGGAGTAAGCAAAATAATCTACTTTTTTGTTTTGACATACGATTATTTTGCTTACCCTATTGGCAAATTATTTTGCTTGTTATAGGGAAAAACTCACTTAATTTTGAAATATTATTTCTTAAAACAAAACAATAGTTTTTGCTTGCCTAGAAAATGTGTCTTGATTTAAGAATTGTAGGATATTTGGACTAGAAATAAGACAAAAAAAATCCAAGCAAGAAAGCATTTTTTTTTTTGCAGTGTGTGTTTAATCTTGTTTTCCAGTACAAATATTAAAACATTCTTAAAATAAACATTACTAAGCAAGATGCTATTAAACATTTCCTTTCTTGTTTTCAGATAAACTACCAGTCAAAAGTTTGGGGTCAGTACGATTTGTAAATGTTTTAAAATAAGCTTCTCCTGCTCACCAAGGCTGCATTTATTTAATCAAAAATACAGTACAAATTGTAAGATTATGAAATGATATTGCACTATACAATAACAGTTCAAAAGTAGTCACATGATCCTTCAGAAATCACTGTAATATTAATTATTATAATAATTATTATTAATATTATTATTATTGATTCTAATCAAATCAAATCAAATCAAATCACTTTTATTGTCACATCATCAGCAGCACGTGTGCTATGATGAGTGAAAGGCTTAGGTGCTGGCTCCAGACAGTACAAAATACAGACAGTGCAAATACAAGGACAGTGCAAAATGCAGACAGTGCAAACTGGAAGGTAATAGTAATAGGTAATAGTAATAGGTAATAGTAATAGGTAATAGTAATAGTAATAGGTAATAGTAATAGTAATAGTAATAAAAGCAATAATGACTGGAGTATTCATTTCATTTTGAAACTACGTACAATAAGAAGGGAGTTATTTAAAATTGTAATAAATATTTAAGAATTTTCTTACATTTAATAAATGTCGTCTTGATGAACAGAATAATTTTCTTTAAAAAAAACATGAAAAAAAAAAAACCTGACCCCAAACTTTTGACCGATAGTGTAAATGTCAAAATTAAATTATACATAAACTGAGTTCAAATGTTCATTGTAAATGTACACTTTAAAAAGAAGTAGTTGGAAAAAAAGTAGTTGCTTTACTTTAAAAAAGTGAGTAAACCCATTTCCTGAAAAGCATCAAGTTGACTTTATTAAAAAATGTTTTTACTTAAAAAAACCTTTTTTTACTTTATTTACTTTATTTACTCATTAAGAAATGAGTAAATCCATTGTAACTTGGAACGGTTAAGTTGTCTTAACTTAAAGTCAACTAATCACTTTAAATGCAATGGGTTTTACATTTTTTAAGTAAAGCAAACTAATAGCTTTTTAAAGTGTAAAGGTCTTTGCACACTAAAGTCCGAAATTTTCGTATGCATTTTTTCCCGTTCATATCCGAAAAATTTGTCAGGTACACAAACCTTGCACACTGAGTCCGATGTGTATTAATTAATCCATTACGAAAAAACACAAAACATTTCAGAGTCAATTCAACCTGTGATACTTTGTTCTCCTCTCTGTTCTACAATATAGAAGAAGAAAAAGGGAATAGCCTACATATTGTGTTCATCCAATGCTGCATAGAGGAAGGAGAGTTCAGCTCATTATCAAAGAGCTGCGCTGGATTATTGCGAAATGCAAAGTTTATTTCCACTCTGTTAAGGGCTGTCTCGTCCCTGTATGAACAGAGTAGGAGTTTGGTTCGCATTGCCGGCAATAAGTCAAACTTGTTTCCAGTGCATGTTGGACTCCGGCAGGGCTGCCCTTTGTCACCAATTCTGTTCATAATTTTTATGGACAGAATTTCAAGGCGCAGCCTTGGGCTGGAGGGGGTCTGGTTCAGGGACCACAGGATCTCATCTCTGTTATTTGCAGACGATGTTGTTCTGTTGGCTTCATCGAACATGGACCTTCAGCATGCACTGGGGCGGTTTGCTACCGAGTGTGATGCGGCTGGGATGAGAATCAGCACCTCCAAGTCCGAGGCCATGGTGCTCCACCGGAAAAAGGTGGTTTGCCATCTCCAGGTTGGAGGAAAGTCCTTACCCCAGGTGGAGGAGTTTAAGTATCTTGGGGTTTTGTTCACGAGTGAGGAAAGGATGGAACGTGAGATTGACAGGCGGATTGGTGCAGCGGCAGCAGTAATGCGGTCGATGTACCGGTCCGTT
>CAIGQV010018314.1:315942-380741 GCA_903798115.1 Danio jaintianensis | reverse complement strand
ATTATATTATATTATATTATATTATATTATATTATATTATATTATATATCACTTCATCAGGGGTTGTAATGAATATTTTATTTTATTTTACTTTATTTTATTTAATTTTATTTTATTATATTTTATTTTAAACAATCACTTTTCCTTTGTCTTTGTCCCTGCTTTATCTGGGGTCACCACATTGTAATGAACCAATTTTATTTTATTTTATTTTATTTTATTTTATTTTATTTTATTTTGTTTTATTTTATTTTCATTCATTCATTCATTCATTCATTTTCTTTTCAGCTTAGTCCCTTTATTAAATAGGAGTCGCCACAGCGGAATGAACCGCCAACTTATCCAGGATATGTTTTACGCAGCGGATGCCCTTCCAGCCGCAACCCATCACTGGGAAACACCCATACACTCCCATTCACACACATACACTACGGACAATTTAGCCTACCCAATTCACCTATAGCGCATGTCTTTAGACTGTGGGGGAAACCGGAGCACCCGGAGGAAACCCAGGTGAAAACGGGGAGAACATGCAAACTTCACACAGAAATGCCAACTGACCCAGCCGAGGCTCGAACCAGCAACCTTCTTGCTGTGAGGCGACAGCGCTACCCACTGCGCCACCGTGTCACCCTTTATTTTATTTTATTTTATTTTATTTTATTATGAACAATCACTTTTCTTTTGGCTTAGTCCCTGCTTCATCAGGGGTCGCCACAGTGTAAAGAACCAATTTTATTTTATTTTATTATTATTATTATATATATATATATATTTTTTTTTTTTTAAGTTTTATTATTTTATTTTTTTTAGATTAGATTAAATGTTTTTCAAATTGAAAGTAAATAAAGTGAATGATTTAATAAAATTATTTGCACCATAATTTACATAATATTTCTGCATTATCATAATGAAAGCTTTGGCTTAGATGTCATTTAGTTTGTCATGAAAATAATGTTACATTGCTTCTTTTGATTTAAATATGATTGTCATTTTAACAGCATCTGACCATTTACAGCATCTGACCATTTTGTTTTCTTTCAGGGTGAGAAAGGAATGGATGGATTGGCAGGATCAGATGGACAACCAGGAATTCCTGTGAGTTTGTTTTATCATTTTCATGTCTTTATTGTTTTAGCATTTTGAAGCCACTTGAAAAATAGTTGATGCTTTCAAAATATGGTTTGTTTGACTGATTAGGCAGCAAAAGTCTATAGTCACAGTGTCAGGATCCAAAAAAGTCTAGCTAATGGTTTAGGAACATACCATTTCCGATGCAAAACAAAGATTTTACCTTTTTAAAAATCTTTTTCACTGTTATACTTCATTGTCATTACTTTTTTCACTATTGACTTCAGGTTATTAAAACTTTGATTAATCTGATTACATCTTTCTAAATGACCCATTAACACGATGTCACTGTATGATGTTACCGTTATAAATATTTATGTTCATTGAATGCTGTTTGTGGCGGAAGCGGCCCTGTCACATGCTTTTCATAGGCTTGTGGCATGCTGTTAACTCTAGTTTTGGAAATGATGAAGCCACAGTGTTTACTAACCCCAGAAAACATCACTCAGATCTAGAGGAGCAGATGATACAATTTAGAGCATAAATAGTGTTGATGTTGACTGTGTGCTCTTTAAAATCATCCTGCTTCATCTCCAGTCAAGCACATGTGGACTGCAATACTGAGGAAGGAAGAAAAAGAAACTAAAACAGATGAGGCCCTTTTTTGTGAAGCATTTTACAATTAATTTACAATTAACATATCAACACAAGAGGGCAGAAAGGACATTTTAATAAGTGAGAAATAAAGTAAACAATATAATTATACATGGGGCATAGCATAAATGAATACACCCCTTTTAATTAATATTTTCTATAGGATGCTTTACAATCATATATTTGTGCATATATACTGTAAAAAAATATATATATAATAAAAAGTCATGACAGCTTATGTTTTTACGTAACTTTAACTTAATTTAGATAGTTAATCAAATTTCAACGTATTTTTTTTAACTTAAACAGATTTAACTTGAAGTTTTAAGACAGCTTAATTGACCCTTCGCTAAGCCCCGCCCTCCTTAGTTACTGTTGTTACGCCTGTCAAGCTTTCGTGCCTGGCACGTCTATTACAGTATGTATGCGCCGGTGTCAGACATTCCCAGTGAGATTATTAATAGTTTTTGGCAAACAGGTGAGATTTCTAAGCAAGCCAGACAAAAAAGGACTGCAGTATGCATTACAGGGGTATATTCATGACATAATACGCAACCCATTAGAGAATAATTTAATTAAAATTGAAGCTACAGCCTAGCCACCTCATACGCTGACCATTCAACAGCTTAGTTCATGCACAGCAGGGTAAGTGAAATTGAAACATAATCCAATAATAACAAATTAAACTTTGATTTCTCTTTTTTTTCCCAAAAAGCCTGATAGACTAATTGTTGTGCAATAAAATATTTTTCCTACTAGCAAATATTAATCCGACACCAAATATAAAAAGAAACCGACACCAAATATAAAGGCAGACACTAACCCGCTATAACGCCGTCATCAATGACTAAATCTCCAAAAGACAGATGAAAACATCTTTTCAGGTTTAAAATGACTGAAAAACAGCTATATTATATTAATTAATACAGTATATTAATTGATTGCAAGTGCCCAGTTTGTGACCATCTCTCTGTTTTGTTCTGTTGATATGTAATCCAAATATTCGTAGCTTAAACAGATGGAAGTATGACTGAATTGTGCTGCCTTTACGGCCCCCCACATGGCTTGATCCACACCTGGCATTTCTCCCCTTGGGTTATAGGTTTTGGAAAAGGAAAAAAATTCCACCATCCCATCCAAACTTTTAGGATACCGGGTATCAGATTTGCACAAACATTGGGTTGTTTCCCTCAATCGAAAGCTTGACAGACCTCCCGCGCCTATTTACGGTTGCTAAGCCACAATTGGTCTGTGGCGGTTTTCAGGTGTGGCTTAGCGAAGGGTCAATTGATGCAAGTAAAAATTGCTTGTAAAGTTAAATTGGTTCGACTTCAAAATTTAAGTGAGCAACATATTTTGTATAGTATACATTAGATTAGTCAGTACCAAAGCCAAAACTGGAACTAATCTAACAAAAAATGAAGATTACAGTGCAAAAATTTGTGTACTATAATAAATGTATTATATTCACTGAGAAATTGATTAAAATATTTATCTTCAAAAGGGGGTGTTGTAACCAAACGGTTCTGGCAACAGAGTTGAGGATCCAAATGCAGTGTCTTTATTAACAAGAGTAGTCGGGCAGGCAATGGTCTCAAGCAGGAGCAAAAGGTAACATAACAGGCAATCCAAAAGAGTAGTCGGGTCACAGGCAAAGAGATCGGTACAGGCGGCTAACAGCATAAACAAAACACAAGGCGAGGGTCAGGGAACACGGCAAGGAAAAACAAGACACGGAAACGCTTCGTAAAGTTACAGCAAAGACTCAGCAAAGTGTGTGTGAGTGGTGAATAGAATATAAAGTCCAGGTAATCAGTCCATGATGACCAGCTGTGTGTGTGTAATCAGGGCGAATCAGGAACTGGTGTGTGTGAGGTGCATGATGGTATTTGTAGTCCAGTTCAGTGACAGATGTGTAGTTCTCCAGTGATCTACAAGGAGTAGATCGGTGTTGATCATGACAGGTGTACTCATTTATGCTGAGCGATGTACATATACAGTTGAAGTCAAAATTATTCACCCTCCTGTGAATTTTATTTCTTTTTCAAATATTTCCCAAATGATGTTTAACAGAGCAAGGAATCACAGTATTTCCTATAATATATTTTTTTCTGGAGAAAGTCTTATTTGTTTTATTTCAGCTAGAATAAAAGCAGTTTTTAATTTTTAAAAAAACATTTTAAGGTCAATATTATTAGCCTTAAGCTATTTTTTTCCGATTTTCTTTTTTCTACAGAACAAACCATCATTATACAATGATTTGCCTAACTACTCTAACTTACTTAATTAACCTAATTAACCTAGTTAAGCCTTTAAATGTCACTTTAAGCTGAATACTAGTATCCTGAAAAATATTTAGTCAAATATTATGTACTGTCATCATGGCAAAGATAAAAGAAATCAGTTATTAGAAATTAGTTATTAAAACTATTATGTTTAGAAATGTGTTGGAGGGGGGCTAATAATTCAGGAGGACAAATAATTCTGCCTTCAACTGTACATCTGGTTGATTTGTGTGCAATATTTACAGTTTTAGCTGTATAAATAAATACAAATATGCATTTACATAATAAGTGATTTTTTTATGATGAAGAAACCATAAACAATAATAGTACTGTCATTTTTATGACCATAAAAAAAGCACCTGATGTGCTAGCTATTCAAACTGGATATGGGTTGAGAAAAAAAAAAACGAGATCTGTATCCTCTGCCTGGAAGAAGTGTCAACAGTTTGTGGCCAGGGTCTTGAATATTGTTACTTGCCCATTGTCTGATTCTGGAGATATACAAGTTCTGAATGTGCACACAGCTATCCTTGATCCTTGAGACATCATGACATCATCATTTTAGATTTATTTATTTACATTTTTATTGGTGAAATGTTTCAAATATTCTTTGTATGATCTGCCGCATCTATTGAACCAGCTGGTGTGACATTTGATCAGGCTGTGAAAGAAAAACCAGATATTATTTTCGGTTGGAGATGAGCAGGAAGAGCATGAAATAAACCGCTGATGTATGCAGAGCTTTATGATTGTGGTTGCAGAGGTGTTAATTCTAGAGAAAGACTGCATTATTTCTCAGACTTCCATTTGTTTTATTGTCAATGTCAATGTGTATTAGTAGCTGCTTTTTATGTAGTGCTTCACTATTGTCTAGACTCATACTTTTATTTAGTGACCTTAACCTTAAGTATTAAAGGTGCCACAGAATGAAAATCTGGATATACTTCGGCATAGCTGAATAATAAGAGTTCAGTATGTGGAAATGACATATCATGAGCCTCAAACCCCACTGTTTCTTCGTTCTCATGTAAATCCTGTGAGTTTAAAATCCCGACCAATCTGACAAAACACAGATTCTGACAATACACATATACACACTGTCAGCAGCGTTTGATTGGCCACCATATTTCTCAATGATATTACAACAATTATATATATTTTTTCTTTTGTTTTCTAAATTTAGTAGTGCTTCACTCTTGTCTAGACTCATACTTATATTTGGTGAGCTTAACCTTAATTATTAAAGGTTCCATAGAATGAAAATCTGGATATACTTAGGCGTAGCAGAATAATAATAGTTCAGTACATGGAAATGACATATAGTGAGCCTCAAACCCCACTGTCTCTTCGTTCTCATGTAAATCTTGTGAGTTTAAAATCCCGGCCAATCTGACAAAACACAGATTCTGACATTACACATATACACACTGTCAGCAGCGTTTGATTGGCCACAATATTTCTCAATGATATTACAACAATTATATATTTTTTTTCTTTTGTTTTCTAAATTTAGTACAGCTTATTATATTTCATATGTATGTGGGAGTCTTATTTTAAAATAGGACAGGTATTATCTCTGGGGTAATTCAATGCAACAGCATCTTATACACTTACAGCTCATCAGAATGTACAACTCTGGAAAGACAGATAAAGTCTATTTAACTGTATCTTTTTTACTTTAACAAGCATATTGTGAAATTTGCCATGTATGCTTGTAAAGATGCAACAAACACATGTACACTATTGAATTAGTGTTTAGTGCACATTTATGCATCATTTCATATCACTTAGCTCTTACTGTGATTTTTCTTAAGTGAAAGGATGACAACAAACTTTGTAAAACTCATCTGTTTATATGCAGAGGTTGTCATTAATTCCAGCCTGTTTTCATATATGTTTAATCCACATAACTGCTTGTCCCTTTTGTCAGGTATAATAAATATAATTTAGCCTATATTTCATTCACAACACATAACTTAGAAGCAGTTGTATGCCATATAGAGAGCTCTAGTGGGAGCTAAAGAGCAGAGCTCATTAATATTCATGAGCCTTCCAAACAAGCTTTCAATCCTAGGGTTCAATTCCTGAGGTTCTAAAAGGACTTGTAAACCATTTCTGTAGATTTTCTGCACTTACCTAAGCCACATACCTTCTATGTAGATATCAGAGTACAATTTAAACATAATATATCAATGCATTGTATGGCACCTTTAAACTTTGGGAGCTTGAGCTGCACAGTTTTTGCTTCAAGGAGGAATGACACCTCAGATCATGTGGCTTTTAGAGGAGAGCTGTATTATTGCTTGTGAGATTTACTTTTGAGACCTTTTTTGTGGGTTTTTGTAAGTTGTAAGTCATCAAACCCCTAGAATTGGCTATGCCATGCTTGCCAACATTGGCACATGGAGGGAAAACTACTAATAATTATTGGGGCAAACTATAATAAAAGAGTTGTATGTCATTCATTCTTTTTCTTTTCGACTTAGTCCCTTTATTAATCTAGGGTCGCCACAGCGGAATGAACTGCGTGATGCTATTATGTCAATTTGGACCAAAATCTCTGACCTTGTTGAATTTATGCCACGAAGGATTAAGGCAGTTCTGAAGGCAAAAGGGGGTCCAACCCAGTACTAGTAAGGTGTACCTAATAAAGTGGCCAGCGAGTGTAGATATCGGCATGGTGGAGTATGTGTAGATGGTTTTGATCCAAAGCTAAATTGAAGTGAGATTGTTTATGCTTCCATCATAGTCAAGTTTCATTCTCATTTCCTCCGATGACTTGAAGTGATGTGGTTTAGGCCTCAATGTAAATATTTAGATATCCTTGGCTTAGTTTGATATATTAACATAGTAAGTTCTCCCTTTTGGGGAAAAGTTTTGGCAAGCACATTATCCCTCATGCCGAGAGCAGTGGAAAGTTTTATTTGTCTGTCTGTCTATCCTGATGTGATTAATAGAACGGTTAATACACCACTCCTTCTTTCTGAGGTTGTGGTGAACCTCCAAATGTTCTCATTTCTCTTTCTTCCCCGCAAAAGCGTTTTGTTTGGCAGAACTGCCCGTACACACACACAGCAGGTGGAGAAAGAGATATTTCAAGTAACCGATTGCTTAATGTCAATAAATGCTCTCCTGGTTTCTCTGTGCTTTCTTTCATGTCTGCAACCACAGCCTCTACATGTGTGGAAACGTCTGCTGTTTGATTGAACACTTTTACCCTCCTTCATTTCACAAGTTGCTTAGACTGCGCTTCCTGTTTGTGGCCAATGAAACTGGCTCATTTGAAAGGAAAATGTACAAACATTCTGGCATTCCTGAAAGCTTTTGGTGTAGGAAATGTGAGCTGTCAGCTGTGGATGGTTGTAGGTGTGCTGATTTATGCCTCACTCTTATCTTTCATTGTAAAAACTTGTGTAAAACACTCTAATGAAAGAATACACGCTTCCCAGTTCATTCGATGCAGTGTGGCTTGGCAATGATACAGAAAGGCAGCAATGGTACGTAAACAGGCAATAGTGGTTGTAAAATGTGCAGTGTTTAATAGAGGATCCTTTGTTAATGTGTATTTCCAGCCCGATCTTGCAAGGAAACGTAACTATTTTACGTTTAGTCAGTTTAGTGGCTAATTCAAATGACGAGTTCAGTCGTATGAAAAAGTAAGATTTTTCTTTAGGAGGCGTGGTACCAAACCCCACCCCTAAACCCAAACGTCTGTCACGCTCACAAAAATAATAATACAACTGAGATGAATTCAAGATGCAAGTGTGTTTATTGAGCGGTGGTCAAAAATAATAGAGCAATAGAGTCCAAAAACAGTGTAAATAAGAGTTCACAAGACGTGGCAAAACGTGAGCCGATAGCGTCCAGAGGTCAGTCAATAACCAGGCAAACAGACCAGATATCCAGAGAAAGGCCACCGAGAGTCCTGACAAATGAACAAACAATAACAAACTGACAATGTAAGAAAGGACTGCCGCTCAGAAATAGCTGTGGTAACTAGCCACAGCTGGGCGGCTGATCAGAACAGCTGATCGGCGTAGCAATGAACCACTTGACCACAACAACACTGACACGCCACAACAACGCACGTGTAGAAGGCAAAACATAAGCACGTGACAACAACACAGACAATACCAGAAGTGCGCACACAGCTACAACCGTGACACCGTCATTGGGGGATAAGCAAATCATATTCAAATGTACAAATGAGATTGTACAAATTAATTCAAAATTAATGAATACAAATTAATAAGTTAGCCACTAAATCAAAACGTTAAAAACTGGCATGAGATATTGTTGATATTTCATGGTATTTTGGTATTTTACTTAGGTTGTGCAGGGGGGGAAGTATTATGTAATTTAAAACTGTACTTCTGTGATTTTTAGGGTATACGAGGGCTTCCTGGAGAGATGGGGCCTGCTGGACCTCAAGTAAGAACCCAGAATAGAGCTGAAAATAATACATATACATAAGATTGCTATTAAAATTACTTATTTATTCATTTTTGTACAGGATGTCTTTGATTGCAATACCATTGAAAAGGTCACTTGAAAATAATCAGTTTTCAACTTTCTACATGACAATATTTGTAATTGAAATTTGGATGAATTGCTTTCATACACTTAGAATAAAACAAACATTAGCATTTTACTCAAATCCATATCTAATAAACCAAGTAAATCCTGATGAATTGAGAATTTTCCATTGGCCTCTTTAATTCTTTTTTAATTCTCTTTAATTTCATATGCTATGTTATATACACTAGTAAACGTTTGAAGTGAATTAAAACATTTAATCAAACCTTTCTAATACCAAAATGTGTTCTAATACCAAAATCTATCCTTTCCACTTTAAAAAATACTGTAGTAATTTATAGTAAAATGATGCCATGCTATAGACAAGTAATTGAATTGATCTGTTGTGGTGATTCTATAGTTTTTATGTTAACGCAACAACTGTAGTAATATAAACAAATGACACAATACTTTAGTTTTCTAAAACTATAGTATATATTATACTACAATACTCCACAGTTTACTGTAGTAAAAACTACTACAGTATTTTTAGTTTATCAGTTCAATATAGTTCATACTACAATATGCTGTAGCATTCAAAGAGTGGTAAATAACACATTATAAGTTTACTATAGTATGTATAGTACAAAACATTTACTAAAAATTACTATAGTATTTTTTTTAATGTAGGTTGTCTTAGGACAAAAAATGTTATTCATTTCAAATGCTGACTACTGTATGTGTATATATATATATATAACTTTTTTTTGACAGGGTGAGCGAGGCTTGTCTGGACCAGCAGGTTTTACTGGACCAATAGGACCACAGGTATTCCAAAATTGAAACAGGATTGTGCTTTTTAGTGTTTTAGTGTAATTTGGTGGCTCAGTGCTAAACTACAGTTTTATAATCAATCACTGATTAGTTATCTTGTCATTTTGGCCAAGATGTCCGTCATAATTGTTCATAAACAAAATCATAGCTGTTACTCTTTTAAGAAATCAGACGTAAGATTGGATTAGTATTAAATCCCAAGTATCGTATCTAGGAACCAGAGTGTCATCGAAACTTGGTGGTGCTCTTTTATAACCACCTTACAACCACCTTGAATGTCCAAACAACATATAGAAACCTACACGTAATACTTTACCTACCGCAGAGCATAAACTTGTCAACCATCCAGAACACCTTTGGTCTGTGGTGGTGTGAAATGAATCTAGTTTCCAGCAGCAGTTGTACATGATTTATTTGTTAATGGTAAAATGTGTCCCAAACGCACGTCATTGGTTAATATGACCAGACTCCAGAATAGTTTGGTTTGTACCACATTGTATAAACTTTCTCAATAATGTACCTATGAATGGCTTAGGTATGTAGGTACAGGTGTAGGTACTGGCATAGGTGAATAAATGTTAAAATATTAATATAAAAAGTTGTTGATGGAAGGGATTTGGCAAATTAAATGGTTTAGCACAGAATTTTTGATATTTAATAATTTTGGTAACACTTCAGCTTAAGTATAACATTTCACACCATTTTACCTGCCTAATATTAAGATATTAACTGTTTAGTAGCACTTATAAAGTATGTTCTTATTCTACATCACTAATCCTACCCAATACTGTACAAAAACACAACTACTACCTTACTAATTATTAATAAGCTGCTAAGTAGTTTATTGAGATAAAATCTAAGTTAATGGTTTATTAATATGGAGAATTCCATTTTAAAATAATATGTGACCAATATTTGTGTAATTTGTAGAATTGTTTATAAAAACGTCTTCAATTTTTACAGTTTTACCATTTTTGTATACATTCAGCCGATCACAGGGTCTGATAGGAGCACTTTTAGCTTAGCATAAATCATTGAATTGGATTAGACCATTAGCATCTCGCTCAAAAATACCAAAAAAAGACTTTTGATAATGTTCCTATTTAAAGCTTGAATCTTCTGTAGTTACTACTATAGTGTACTAAGATCAACAGTAAATTAAAAGTTGCTATTTTGTAGGTTTATATGGATAGGAACTATACTCTCCTTCTGGCGTAATAATCAAGGAACTTCACTGCAATACCATGGTTTCAACAGGTGCAATGATATTATGCAGCGCCTGAAAATAGTCCCCAGCTAGTTAACTAGATAACAGCACTGCCTAATATCATTGCGCCTGCTGCAGCCATGGTACAGCAGCAAAATACCTTGATTATTAAAGAAGATTGAGAGTATAGTTCCTATCCATATCGGCCTAGAAAATAGCTAATTTTTAGTATACAACTACAGAAGAATCAAGCTTTAAATAAGAAAATTATCGAAGCACTTTCTTTGAAATCTTTGAGTGAGATGCTAACGATCTAATCCAATTCAATTATCTATGCTAAGCTAAGCTAAAATACCTCCCGCCAAGACCAAAGTTCGAATGAACTTTGACCTTTTAATCAGGTTTTAATATGCTTAACTAAACACTTTAGTTTAAGTACCAGCTCTCACTATTAACAACTGGCTAATTACCTGCTTATTATTAAGATATTTGCTGTTTATTAGCACTTATGAAATATGATATTATTCTACATATCCTACATAATCCTACCCAATATCCAAACCCAACTACTACCTTACTGACTATTAATAAGCAGCTAATTAGTAGTTTATTGAGCTGAAAGTCTTAGCTAATGGTTTATTAATAGCTAGAATTGTACTTTAAAATTATGACCAATGACCAATATTTGTGCTATTGTAGAATTTTCTAATCAAAATGTCTTCATACGTCTTTCAGGGACCACCAGGCCCAGTTGGCCCACCTGGCTTTGAAGGTCCTCCTGGTGCAAAGGTAAATTATTCCTACCAAATATGTGTAGTTTTTAAATTTTCTATTTTTCATTTATTTTCCAAAGTGAAATAAATATATCTTGTATTAAATATACCCTTTCCTGCTTTCCTGCCTATTCTCTCCACTGTCTTATCCAAATAAAATGTGTAAAGAAGCCCAAAATATAACTTAATTTATACAGGAATTTGTGTTTTTCTATATCAGCTCTTACCTGTGTCAAGTGATCACACTATATACAGTAGCACATTACTCAAATGTCACAAAGCTGATATTTGTTGACAGGGGAATTCTGGGTCTCGCGGACAAGACGGGCTCCCTGGACCACCTGGTGTTAAAGTGAGTGAGCGTAGGGTGGGGGATTTCCACACATAAAGTCCAAAATATGATATGACCTCCTTTAGCGGCATACCTGGCACTTTCTCTGACAGCTTCAGGAAGAAAGGCTTTGAATAACAGATGCTATATTAAGCCTCCATCAAGTCATATTGTTCAGTAACCTTTAATTTATTTTACATAAGTTCCACTGGTTGTGGGCCAAGAGTTAACAGGCCCCCTGTTAAAAATAAGTAGATGTGAGATTATGATCATTGAATGTAGACCTGCTACAACTGAAAGTAAGAGAATGTATTTAACATTGTTGAAATTGTTGTCATTTTTGTTTAATTTCACTGTGTACCACCTCACACATTAAAGGAACACTCTATAGGCTCATTTTACAGTTAGTTTAGAGTAAACAGTTGAATTTTACCATTTTTGAAAACATTCAGACCATCTCAGGATCTGGCGGGAGCACTTTTATCTTAGCTTAGCATACATCATTAAATTGGATTAGACCGTTAGCATCTCACTTAAAAATTTCAAAGAAAGAGTTTTGAAAATTTTTCTATTTAAAGCTTGATTCTTCTGTAGTTACTACTATAGTGTACCTATAGTGTACCAAGACCAATGGAAAAAAGAAGGTTGGTATTTTCTTGGCTTATATGATTTGGCTATAGGAACTATACTCTCATTCTTGCATAATAATTAAGGAACTTTGCTGCCATACCATGGTTTCAACAGGCGCAATGATATTATGTAGTGCCTGAAAATAGTCCCCTGCTAGGTAAATAAGTAACAGCACTGCCTAATATCATTGCAGCCATGGTACAGCAACAAAGTTGAGAGTATAGTTCCTATCCATATGGGCCTAGAAAATAGCAACTGTTAATTTTCTGTCTTAGTACACAATGTAACTATTGAAGAATGAAGCTTTAATTAAGAAAATCTTTGAAACTCTTTCTTTGAAATCTGTGAATGAGATGCTAATGGTCTAATCCGATTCAATGATCTATGCAAAGCTAGGCTAAAATTGCTCCCGACAGACCCAGAGATTGAATGAATTGATTAAAAAAATGGTAAAACTCAACAGTTTAACTCTAGGTGAATTGTAAAATGAGCTAATTTCCAAAAAAAATGGAGTTCTGCATATTGTGCACGTCTTCCAAAGCCGTATAGAAGCTATATTTGAAACAGTTTTATTGACAAGTGTTTATATATGTAGTGTTTTGTGTGCTGAAAAAGATGAAATGATGCTGCACAAGGGAACAGTCTAAGCACTGTCTATATGTGTCCACAGGGTTCAGATGGAGAGCATGGCATTCAGGGTCCACCTGGCATTAGGGGTCCACCAGGGTTTAAAGGCCACAAGGTATGTCTGTCTTCAGTACTGACAAGCCTAACCTGAAATTAGCTCAAGTCAGAATCGTGAGGTGGGTTAATAATAGCTAAATGGCATACGCTTTTATATTTACACAGCTTTCAGACGTTACGAAAATGAAAGAGAGATGATAGTATTGGTGCCTGTAGGCGTGCAGTCAATGGAATACTCTATCACAGTCTAATCTAACACGTTTTTTTTTTCATTATTGTGACATATTCGAGTGTAAACAGATTATTGTAGGACAAAGACATGGTTCTATGCCTTCTGCATGTTATTAGAAAGAAATGACATTGCAATATTTATTTTTTTTCAGTGATATATGTATATATTGTGATAAATGCAGTTTCACCTGATGTCTTGAATTTTAGATTAATTGGAATTTGGGATGATTTTGTAGGTTGTGCATTTGCATAAAATATAATAAGCAATTACTGTATAAATCCAACAAAGGAAATGTGCAAATTAAATAATCAGTACTTTATTGTTTTCTGGAGAACATAACAGTATTCAGGTAAAAAAAAATTAATAATCAGTTTCAAAATAACACTATATAGTCTTCATTGGATAAATAATTCAATATATTTCAAATACAAAAATTAAATACTGATCCATAAAAATTTATAATATATAATAAATCATATTCTTTGTACCCAAATGGTTAAACTTTTACTATATTAGGGTTAGAATTTGCAATAACTCGACATTGCACATCTAAAATGAAATATTGTGCAGCTTTAGTTCTGTGTATTTCTTTTCGTTTTTACTGTAAGATTATGACATTTTGATTAAAAAAATGCAGAAGTTACATTTTAAAAGTAAAAAATAGGGAACTCCAGCAACACTTGTAAAAAAATGTAATGAAATAAAAATAAATGTCAATGTGTTTTGGCTTAAAAGCCTTCATCAGGGCACAAAAACACATCACATACAAACATTTCCAAAGGCTTTAAACTAGGGCTGCACTATATATAGTTTCAGCATCGATATCGCAATGTGATCATTCGCAATAGTCACATGGCAGGATCTGCAATGTTGAGTCTGGATTATAATTTATCATTTTGCAAGTGTTTTTTTGAGGCCTGTGACTGTGTGAGGGTTTTAAAAGCATTCGGGCATAAGAAATTGTAATGTTTGTAACTTTGACAAAAGAATAAGGATACTTTTTATTGAACTGTTTATAAAAGGAAGACTATGCAGTATTATCTTACATTTGATTATTCACTTACTCATTATTCACTCCTAGAAAACAATAAAATGCTGTTTATTTAATTTGTATCTTTTTCTTTATTGAATTTATCTATGTTTGTAGATTGTTTCTTATATTTTATGCATATGCACTCCCCTATAGAATCATCCTAATCAATTTAAATTGATCATTTCTTTCCAAATAGTTATTCAACTCATCTAGTGAGATTGTATTCCTATCGCAATATATATCACAGAATGAAAAGATATTGTAATGTTAAATTTTTCCTGTATCGTGCATAGAAAACTATGACAATGATCACCTCAGGTACACCTCATGTGCTTTATTCAGTGTTAAATGCTAATAATGTGAGCTTGATTGCCATTTTACCTGACATTTATTGCCATACTACTGAAAGCAGCAGCAGATAGTTCACCTCAGATCTTGTAAATAAAATAAACCGTTTGAAATTGAACTTTAGAACTGTGACAAACCAGCACATATCAGTGATTCAGCATGTACATTTAATAATGTTAAAGAGGTTTAATGTGTATAAATTAGATCATAAACCTTACCATTTCGTGCATATTCTGTGCTTCTGAATGGCTGTATTTAAATTTCTGTCACAGAGGGTTACAATGTAACCTGCTGACCTAATGTTTACGTTCGTAATATTTATATTATTTGCTAATAATAACCTCATGTGGAACTCTGAATCTGCATCTCATTTTGGAGTCTGTCACTGTCCACCAGAGGTCGCATTTTGGTCATGGACGGATGCTTTGAGAGCCTTTCGGAATGAATGAATGAAATACGCTGTTTTCCACCAAGGCAACCCGGAGTGCTGAAATATAATTGGCTAAAGTGGCATTGGGCGGGATAAAAGAACTAAAACAAACACAGCCGTTCCAGCACGTAACAAAGCAGAATATCTGACTTCAGCATTGTTTTTCAGATAAACAAGAATGTTCACTTGGCATGTTTCTTAAATATCTGCAAACATATTATGGTATTTTTATGCTTTAGAACAGTCAAAAACATACATACAGCACCTTTAATAATGCAACCTCTATATAGACAAAAACATTTGCACTTGAAGATTTTATTAAAAATACTCTTTGTTTCTGCACGGTTAAATGCCATCATTTTATGTTTGCAGGGTGAATCTGGATCATTGGGACCAAAAGGAAGTCAGGTATAATGTGACTGACATCTGTGACATTTAATTTCCCTTTGTTTAAAAGAAACATGTTGTGAGAGAGAAAAGAGGAAGTGGAAAAAAAAAGGTGTTACTGCCGCTGCTTTTTCCATAACATGAATTATGATGACATACCAGCTAATCTATATTGGTTTTACTTGTAAAAGCTGATCTGTACTGGAACTGCACTGTTTATTAGAAAGAAAACAAAGCATGCAATAATTATGACCAATTATTGCATGCTAGTTTTTTCCCCCACCATGATACTGTTCATGTTAAAGCAATGTGATGACAATGCTTAAAACTCTCATTTCAGGGCGAGAAAGGAAACCAAGGAGAACCTGGAGTCAATGGAAAACATGTATGTATTTATTCTTCATTAGTGATGTTGGTAATGCAAGCATACTTTTAGCTATGAGTTTGAATATCTATGTACCTACGCCTTACGCTTTGATGCAGTATTTGACACCCACATTGCTTGGAGACCAAGTCTAGAGACCGGTGTATCACAGATATGTAATGACTTTTTAAGCTTGGGTTAGTAAATAATCACTTATTGACCATACAGAAGAGCTTAGCACAGCACTAAAATACTTATAAAATACTAAAATACATGCCATAGCCATCTCACATTGTAAAAAATGCTTGAGTTTTTGTGTGATTTCTAGTCCAAATATCAAAAAATTCTTAAATCAAGAAGGATTTTCTAGACCAGAGGTGCCCAAAGTAGGGCCCGCGGGCCAAAGGTGGCCCATGGTAATCTTTGGTTTGGCCCGCCATCCCATCTGAAATGAGAGGGAGAATGATGGGGAGTTGGTTGTGGCAAATGCCTTTGAGAGAGATCACCATTTCAAATTTAACATAACGTTTTGTTTCTTTGTTTAATTGAGGAGCTACAAAAAAGCCAACTAAAATTAAATGTTTCATTTAAATGTTGTAAATAAATCAGACTTTAAAATGTAAATACTGTCACTTGACAGATGCACAAGACATTGGCAAGCAAATTAAGGCAAAGGCAGGAGCAGCTCGACTAGTGTATTCAGCATTGAACTCCATTGTGTAATAAATGGGATTGTTTATGTTTTTACTGTAATAAGTTCATTATAAACAGTTAAAAATTATACTGCATCATTAATTAATATGTTTTAAAGCAACGTTTTCTAGTTATTTTTAAATCTTAGCAAATAAATTAGGAAATTACCCATGGCTAATTTAATGTAATACAATTTGGTATATTCAACTTCAGCCCTTAATTAAGTTTGGTTTTTGGCCCTTTATAAGAAAGAGTTTGGGCACCTTTGTTCTAGACAAATAAAACATATTGTCTTGTTTTCAGGAATAATAGGTCAAAACTAAGTGAGTTTTTCCTTAAAACAAGCAAAATAATCTGCCAGTAGGGTAAGTGAAATAATATTATTTCAAAGCAAAAACAAGATATTTTTTTCTTACACCATTGGCAGATTATTTTGCTTATTTTAAGGAAAAACTCACTTAGTTTTATAATTTTGAGTTATTTTTGAGTATTTTTTTATTTTTTTATTATTATATTTTTTACTTTTAGATATTTGGACTAGAAAGAAAGTAAGAAAATCATTTTTGCAGTGCGGTATCACGGTAAAAAAAAAATCGTCACAAGCAAGTTTCACTTGTAAAAATCACCATATATATGAAGGTTTCACTTAGTTACAGGAATTTAGCTTTATAAATTTATACACAATCGCTGAACAGTTGGCTCTCAGGATATACTTTTAAAAGAATAAATGATAAAAATGATCACAAATGACAGTGAAAATATTTTAAATGTTGCAAAGTAGTTCTATTTCAAATTCTGTTCATTTGAACTTTCTATTAATCAAAGAGTCTTTAAAAAATATGTTAGAGTTTCCACAGAAATATGAAGCTGCACAACTGTTTTCACTGTAATAATGATTGAAAATATTTCTTGAGCACCAAATCACCCTGTTAGAAGGATTTCTGAAGGATATTTTCACAGTGTGAACTGTTTATGTTGTGTTTTGATTAAATGAATGCAAAATTGGTTTGCGTAAAAGACTTCTTGGTAACACTGTAAATTAAGGGGACATAGTTATCCATGATCCATGCACATACTATAGTAATTACGATTACTTATACATAATTACATGTAACCAACCCTAAACCTAACCCACATTCTAACCCCAACCATAAGTAAATGTAGTTAATTAATATTATTAAGTAGTAAAGAATAGTTACTGTAACTACGTCACCTTAAAATTAAAATAAAGTGTACCTGACTTATTTCAAAAGTCATGCTTATAGAATGTGTAAATTATTTGTGCATAAATGAAGTTGGTCATAGAATGTCATGATATACAAATGCAAATCAACTGATCTAGACCTAAAATCTGTAATGTACCTCTGTTATTCTCAACAGGGTGAACCGGGCCTGAAAGGAAACAAAGGAGAGGTACAAAACATAACAACTGTTGTCAAATCTCATAGCCGGTTCATGAGTCACAATCTGACGGTTTCTCAGTTCCCTACAAGAGACTAAAACAAGATACAAGGTTTTGAGGCTAAAACCATTGTGGGATCTTTTTGCAACTCAATCACAATTGTTTAGCATTACTCTCATGATCAGATGTGACCAAAAACTGAAGGATTCATACAAGAATACATATTTCTTTCTGATATTTATGAATTCATTTTGTAACATCATTGGAAATAAATAGAGTTGTCCTCTCCACTCCCTCTCAGCCAGGTGTAGCTGGAGATCCCGGGAACAGAGGGGCTGATGGGAAAAAAGGAGACGTGGGTCTGCCAGGGCCTCCCGGTTCTCAAGGCTTTTCAGGACTAGATGGGTTACCAGGACAACCAGGACTTCCAGGTTACCAAGGGAAACCAGTGAGTGTGATATTTATGAATATTTATATAAAGTGTACATGATGGTCTTGTTTAAATGTGAAGCACTGTGTGTTACAGGGAAAACCGCCTTCAGAAGAGCAGCTGATGAAGATCTGTGCTTCTGTGCTTCAAAGTAAGTTTACATGGACTGGTAAGAGTCCTTTGTCCCATTTCACTGCAAAAAATAATATATATTATAAATAATATTTCCAACCCTAGGAATTGGCGCTAATAGGTTGTTTTCAATCACGTGATTCTGATGACGCACGAAATTCGGATGGAGGGCAGGAAGTAAAAAACTGAATGGGATAGATAGAGGAAAGTCTGTATTTTTGCGATTTATACCATAATTCAAAGAAGATATAAATAGAAAATAACCACATATGCTGGGCATGATCCTTATATCATGAGGGCCGAGTTTTCTACTGAACTAAAATATATTTGCTTGTCATCAAGGCGGTACATACTGTATAATTACGTTACATGAAAACATACTATAGTAAATACTGTAGTGTTTGGAAGCAAACTATAGATAATTACTTGAATTAAACTGTCGTAGTCATTATATTGTTGCTGTGGTACAACACAACAAATTAGAGTAATAAACAAATTATTCAATAGGCTTCAGTTTTCTACGCTATAATCACAATGCACCACAGTTTACGTTACTTTACACTAACGTTACAGTATTTTTTACAGTTTATCAGTTTACTATGCTACAGTATTCTGTAGCATTCATTAACAAAGAGTTATACACATTATACACTTTACTATGTGGTTCAAAAACATGTTTATTATAAATGACTATAGTTTTTCCCCATGTGGATATCTTCCAGACATCACAGAATAACAGATGAAAGCATACAAAAGTGTGGACGCATACTCTACATTATTATTTATTTATTTTTGTAAAGGGGGAAAAAAGTGCTCCACAATAATAACCGTCTAGTTTTGTCGCAACAGTTGCATTTCTTTTTTGTTCTGTCGATGAAACATCAACAAACATTCACCGCTGCTGCGCATCTCGATATCATGTTACGGTTGTTTATTCTGCCGAAACACCAGTAAAGACATGGATTATTGCAAAACAAGATGGAGATGTCATTGCAGTGATTACATGGCAGGGTAAGTTATTTATATTCTCCTGGATTTTGTATAAGTGTGGTGGTGTTTGTATCTGATTTTTATATAACACATTAACATATTTATACACATAGCTAAGCCTGTATATAATCTTTACTGGTGCTGTCAAATGAATTATTGTGTTCAAAAAAGTTTGTACACATGGATGTATTGCAAAAAATGTTTATTACATGCCGCCTTTTCTTTCATTTTTCAGCCAGTTTCTTGAACTTTCTCCCCTTTATGAGCAAAAACGTTTGAAAGTCTATAAAAGCTGTTGGGATTTCTTATTTTGGCCGATTTAAACAATTATAAACAACATAAAACAAAAACATTTTGATGTTCTGATAGCGATTCCTATGTAGAAGAACCACTTCCTGCCCTCCATCTGAATTCCACGCGTCATCAACGACGTCACGTGAAAACAACCTATATGGAATGCTTGGTTTTGACCATATTTGGAAGGGTTGTGAATATTAATGAACTCTGCTCTTATGGTCTAGCAGCTGATGTCAGTGCCTGACACTCTCAAACACACAGACACACACACGTGATATACTCAGAAATACACATATGTACAATAGTCATACTTAAGTTGTCAAATTATTTTTTAACAAATTAAGTAGATTCCTTGTAAAATGACAATGCTTTCAGCTGAAGTGGTGGAGAGGTTTATTTTAACTAGAAGGAGTGAGCTATCTTTTTGACACCAGAAAAAGTTATGGACGAAATATAGGCTAAATTTGATCTATGCTGGATAAAAGGGGCTGACAGATTTATTTGAGGTTGTATTTTGTGTATTTAATGTTGAAACACAGACAGGAATTAATATCAACCTCTGCATAAAGATGAGTTTTTGAAGTTTATTAGCATTCTTTCACTCCAAAAACATGAGAGTCAGAGCTGAGTAATATGACATGATGCATAAATATGCACTAAACACTTATATTAAGCAGTTTACATGTGTTTGTTGCCTCATAACAAACGTGGCACATTTCACAATATACATACTTTATTACACTTACAAAAGATACAGTTAAACAGGCCCTATGCCTATTTAGGGTGGCTCTGAATATATTTATAATCTGTATATCCTGCATTTTGCATTGTGGTGAGCTGTGAGCACTCTGCAGGCATGCACGGCTGCCTGCTTCATAAAATTGTACTTTTATTCTTATTTAAAGCCTGTCCCATTTTCAAAATAAGAGTCCCACATACATAGTAAGTATTATACAAATTTACATAAACTTAAAAATGAGGGGAAAACATATAAGGGGCTATGTGCACGTTCAGAATAACTGTCATGCCATTATAAACGTTAAAGATTTAGGATGCGTTTAGGATGTTGTTTGTTTAAAATCAATGATATTTGCTGCCTGATTAAAATACGATATAAAGATTGCCTCACCGTACAAGAAGAACTGTATTAAATTAGATTTTTACACACCACATCTTTAAAGTCGCCATGAATTTGATTAAATTACATTATCTATGCTGCAAAAGGAACCTTAGGAAATTCAAAACAGTCAAGTTATAGGTGTCTGTATTTCCAGATTTTCACTCTATGGCACCTTTAAGACACCTAATGAAAATATGCTTAAAAAAGCAGCTCTCTTATATTTGCTCATACTTTTGGTTAGATCAAATCTTTAATCATACCCGTTACATTTAGTTTATCAACTATAACCTGGCAACCAATAAGTGCTGAATACCAACTTAGCAACCTCACACTCTAGAATAATCTTGCAGGGACCATCACTAGTAGTAGTTGTGATTCTGTTTCTCTGTTAAAAATCCTTTTGTTTTGCCATCTAGTAGTTTTGGAAGAAAAGACTGCGATACTCATGAGGAACTGTGTTTAAGTCTATGTTGAATGTGTGTATGTGTGCCTCGTAGTTAGATAGCTAAAAACATATAGAAAGTTAGCACTGACACAACTTTCAGTTCTCTGAAAAAAAGAGGAAAAGGTTAAAAGTGGTTGTGAAATCCATGTGCTGAGCCAGCACAAAACTACATTTTAAATATGGCTGCTATACTGGCATAAATTACACCATCTTCACCATTATAAATTATTCTGGTTGTTTGCACATACTGAGGGCTAATGGACAGTCAGATGGTTATTATACCAAAATGCCAACGTAAACATTTATAGTTGCTCATTGCATGCGATTAGGTAAATACTCACTCACTCAATTACTATCCTTTGGCTTAGTCCCTGATTTATCAGAGGTCGCCAAAGTGGAATGAACCTGAGATTAGGTAAATAACTGAATTAATTAACATATGAATGTTTTATTGTGAGGATTAGAGACATGAAACAACAAAACTAGTTGTTAATAGGATGTAAAATGACTTTGTTATACAAAAATGCTTGACCACAGAACAAAGCTGTTCACTAGAATCAAATATTGAATAAAATTAAACTTTGTGTGAGGTAATGACCACAGTTATTTGTAAATCTGTGGTTCGTTGAACAGGAAAATTATTAAAATATGAATCAAAAACATGTACTTTTTTATTACAATTTTTGTTGTGATATCCAGCTCTTTATAACTAGCGATGAAAGACTAAAATAAAACAGAATTATTTAAATTATAATTTTAATGTACATTTTTTACTTTTGTTTAGCTAAAGATGTGTACATTTTTACACATTTTTACATGGATTTCCAACATATGCCCTCTTTTGTCCTAAGAAACTACTTTATTTTATTACTACTTTATAGTAACATTACTGTATTTCATATATATTGTAGGAGTTTTCCTTTCAGATGCTAAATGTATGAGAGGAGACTTTTTAAATGAATTACGCAACATGATTTGCTAAGGTTTGCAGTAGTCAGATTACTGGAATTTGCTCCATTATTTAAAGGATGTCTCAGCCCATGTTGGGCCTGTGTTACTGATTATCATTGGTAGATATTTACCATTAGTGATTATGGAAATTAGCTTCTTTGTTGATGTTCTTTAATTAGCACATTGTCAGCAGAAACAACCATGGCACCCATCTGCCCTTTTATGGAATTGCAGTCTCTCGCTATTTATTTTGCCGTTTAGCAAATCTGTCTTATAGTCTAGTACCAGATGCCAGTCAAAAAGTTTAAAGGAATAGGTCACCCAAAAATGCAAATGACCTCACTATTAACTTTCCCTCATGTGGTTTCTTTCTTCTGTTAAACACAAAAGAAGATAAGTATGCTTGTATCTGGCGCCCATTGACTTCCATAGTAGAAAACAAAATACAATGAAAGTCAATGGGTACCATCAACCAGCATTCTTCAAATTATCTTCTTTTGAGTTCAACAGAAGAAAGAAATTCATATAGGTAATATGTAAAGGGGAAGTAAATAATGACAGATTTGATTTTTGGGTGAACTGTCCCTTTAAGAAGCAATATTTCCTCAACAGCCCAGCTGCCACACTTCCTGCAGGCGATGGAGCATAGAAACTGCCAGCACTGTGAGACCAAACAAGGGCCAGCAGGCAATCCAGGTCTCCCAGGCCCAACAGGCTCATCTGGACCACCAGGGTATCCCGGCAGGGCAGGGTCTCCAGGCTATCCGGGACCTCCGGGCAGCAGAGGGCCTGAGGGAGTGAAAGGTGAGAACCATACATTTATTATAAAGTGACAGTGAGGTTAGAAATAAGTACTAAAGCATAATGATGTTTTTCTGACAGGTGATATTGGCCCGATGGGTATGAAAGGTGCTAAAGGACAGGGTGAAATTGGGTTGCCAGGTCCACCCGGCCCACAAGGTAAAAAAATGAATAGAAAATACTAATGCATGACAGTAGTTTATTTTTATTATTATTATGATTACACTTTATTTTAAGGTACAGTTTTCACCTTTAACAAACCATTAACTAAGACTTTTAGCTCAATAATTTACTAAATTGCTGCTTATTAATAATTATTAAGGCAGTAGTTGGGTTTTGAATAAGATCATACTTTATTAGTACTAATAAACAGTTAATATTTTAATGATATTCAGAAAATAAGCAAGTAGTGTGAACTGGTACTTAAACTAAAGTGTTATCTTTATTTGTTCGTTTGTCTTTGCAAGTATGTCCAGAAATAATGTTATCTTTTTCTCAGGATTGCAAGGTCCGCGTGGGGATGACGGTGATGGATATCCTGGGCCTTCTGGTCCACCAGGGAAACCTGGCACTCCTGGCACCCCAGGCAAACGTGGGCCCCCTGGATCCATGGGTGTTTGTGACCCGTCCTCTTGTTATCAAGCCTATGGCTTTCGAGACGATCCTTTCAGGAAAGGACCTAACTTTTAGCATCAGGATGATCCTGTACATTTGAATTTTCTCTCTCAAATGGACATTTCTGGTGCTCAGCATTGAACTCAGGAACTTACAACCTCTAAAGCAGTTTCTCAACCACGTTTCTGGAGGACCACCAGCTCTGCACATTTTCCATGTCTTCTTAAGCAAACACACCTGATTCAGATCATCAGCTCATTAGCAGAGAAAGACCTGAAATGGGTGTGACAGACAAAGGAAACATCCAAAACATGCAGTGCTGGTCGTCCTCTAGGACCGTGGTTGAGAAACACTGCTCTAAAGTATGATGTCACGATCTTGACTTTAAACATGTGACTCGTTTTCCTCTCTGAGAATCTAGTGTTTAATGTGTTTCTACTCACGCTAACTGTAAAAAAACATGTGTCTTCCATCACGTTTGCAAAATGTACCTATACTATACATGCAATTCTCTTCAGTTTCCAGCTAAATTGAACACAATTATGCCTCACATTAATTATGATTATGGACAGATACGTTTTTAATGAACATGGCTCAGTAGCTTGTCTGGTAGCAGGGTAGCATAGTTGCTTCAGCAAATACATTGTTTGCAACACTATATTTTTATAATTAGGATCTGTTGTAGGTGGTACTTTAGTTTCAAATGCTATAAAGCATTAACTCTCCAGCCATTTGATTTCTAAATTGCAGCGACACATGCATGAACCATCTTCATACATTGCCATACATTGAATCAAATGCCGTTTTAGTGCCACTCACTGGGCATTTTCCTTTAAACTACTGTAAAATGCACCAAAAGCAATGTAATATACTGTAACTTTTGCAAAATTGTCACCATAGACACATTTTTGTTGAGCCTGGCTATTTAAAATGCTTATTCATTTCTATGAATATTATCATGATGCATGTACTGGTGGCTTGTCTTCAATTATTGGAAGCTCCAAACGATCTGACACAACTAGCACTATAAAAATAGTCAGACTTCTGAAGCCATACAGTAGCTTTGAGCTGGAAACACTAAAATTTAAATCATTATTTGGTGAAAATGCTTTCAAACATTGTGCATTCTTCGCTTATTCTCATTCATCCTGTGACCAATTTATTTGTCAGTTTCAGCTTTTGTTGTTTTTTGGGTGAACTGTTCCTTTAAAGAAAAAGAAAACTATACTGTATCCACTGCACTGCCCGACAAGCTACCTCTGCACGGGATGTGAAGCAATTTCTACGGGCTTTATGTTAAGATTTGAGAATACTTCTTCAACTCAAGGGCTGTTCTGTGTTTGTTACTTTTTATAGGAACATTTTAATTACTATTTGTCTTCATATATATTTAATTATACTTTTTAGTTTGACAATTTGAACATGTCTCGTAGAATTTAGCTGTCGTTTTTTTAGCACGTCTATTTTATTTGACTGTGCAAAACTCAGTAATTATCATCTATTTATTATTTAATGTTTTCTATTCATTCTTTGTTAATGCATGTAGCATTTTAGTCTGGTTTGAACTTGATTGATTTGTGCAGCTGACATTTGAAACTCTTAGGATTACAATAAAACATTTACTTGAATTATTTCATTATTAGTCCTTTTGCTTGTAACACTCGCATCTCTCTGTCAAAAAGAAACAAAAAGGAATTTGACAATACTTCTTCAACTCGAGGGTCGTTCTGTGTTTTTACTTTTTACAGGAATGTTTTAACTGCTATTTTATATCTATCTATCTATATATATATATATATATGTATATGTACAAAGTTGGCGGTTCATTCCGCTGTGGCGACCCCAGATTAATAAAGGGACTAAGCCGAAAAGAAAATGAATGAATGTATATATACATACTCACTGGCCACTTTATTAGGTACACCTGTCCAACTGCTCATTAACAAGATTTCTAATCAGCCAATCACATGGCAGCAACTCAATGCATTTAGGCATGTAGACATGGTCAAGACGATCTGCTGCAGTTTAAACCAAGCATCAGAATGGGGAAGAAAGGTGATTTAAGTGACTTTGAACGTGGCATGGTTGTTGGTGCCAGACGGGCTGGTCTGAGAATTTCTGAAACTGCTGATCTACTGGGATTTTCACGCAGAGAATGGTCTGAAAAAGAGAAAATATCCAGTGAGCGGCAGTTCTGTGGGCGCAAATGCCTTGTTGATGCCAGAGGTCAGAGGAAAATGGTCAGACTGGTTCTAGCTGATAGAAAGACAACAGTAACTCAAATAACCACTCGTTACAACCAAGGTATGCAGAAGAGCATCTCTGAACGTACAACACATCGAACCATGAGGCACATGGGCTACAGCAGCAGAAGACCACACCAGGTGCCACTCCTGTCAGCTAAGAACAGGAAACTGAGGCTACAATTCGCACAGGCTCACCAAAATTGGACAATAGAAGACTGGAAAAACATTGCCTGGTCTGATGAGTCTCGATTTCTGCTGCGACATTCAGATAGTAGGGTTAGAACTTACCATCAACACCATGAAAGCATGGATCCATCCTGCCTTGTATCAACGGTTCAGGCTGGTGGTGGTGGTGTAATGGTGTGGGGGATATTTTCTTGGCACACTTTGGGCCCATTAGTACCAATTGAGCATCGTGTCAACGCCACAGCCTAACTGAGTATTGTTGCTGACCATGTCCATCTGTTTATGACCACAGTGTACCCATCTTCTGATGGATACTTCCAGCAGGAAGCGCGAATCATCTCAGACTGGTTTCTTGAACATGACAATGAGTTCAGTATATGTGGTGGAACGGGAGATTTGCATCATGGATGTGCAGCCGACAAATCTGGAGCAACTGTGTGATGCTATCATGTCAGTATGGATCAAATCTCTGAGGTATATTTCCTGTACCTTGTTGAATCTATGCCATGAAGGATTAAGGCAGTTCTGAAGGCAAAAGGTTGTCCAACCCGGTACTAGTAATGTGTACCTATAAAGTGGCTGGTGAGTGTATATATATACTTAATTTTACCTTTCAGTTTGACTATCTGAACATGTCTCATAGAATTTATCTGTAGTTTGACTGTGCAAAACTCAGTAATAATCGTCTATTTATTATTTAATGTTTTCTATTCATTATTTGTTAATGCATGTAGCATTTTAGTCTGGTTTGAACTTGATTGATTTGTACAGCTGACATTTGAAACTCTTAGGATTACAATAAAACATTTACTTTAATTGTTTCATTATTAGTCCTTTTGATTCAACTCTCTGTCAAAAGCAAACGAAAAGAAATGCTCCATAGCATTCTATAAATAGTGTTTTTGCGTAGTGCTGACAGTGTCTCATTTAAAACACTCTTCAGTTTCTCATTCAGGATGTGAGCTGCTGTGCTTTTCTCGGTAGCCTACATCTCGCTTGCGTCAGTTCATTCTAAGCTGCGGAGAGTTTCACACTTTCTCATTTACTCAAGGCACTGGTGAGTGAAACCAACTATATGGTCATCTCAGAATAAACCTCAATCCAAAGCTGCGTACTAATCATATAAATTTTATTCCAGCAGACTACAAGACACCAGAAATGGATGACTTTAATTGGGATGAGTTTGAGAGTTTTTTCAACGAGACGTCCAGTCAGGAGACCTACGAAGGCAGCATCGTAACCCAAGAGGTAATTTTATGCAAGAAAACCGAAGTCATACGATTCGGTGCTGCATTTCTTCCAGCGTTTTACTATACTAACTTCTTGCTGAGCTTGGTTGGGAATGGACTAGTGCTGTGCATCATCTACAAGTTCGAGAAGCTCAGCACGGTCACCAATATCTTCTTGCTCAACCTAGTGATATCAGATCTCATCTTCGCCTGCAGTCTTCCCTTTTGGGCAGTCTACCACAAATCGGAATGGATCTTCGGTAGAGGTCTTTGCAAGTTTGTCGGCAGCTGTTACACAATCGGCTTCAACAGCTCCATCCTTTTCCTCACCCTCATGACTTTTGACCGCTATTTAGCCGTGGTCCATGCCATCGCATCGGCCCAGAGCAGGAGAACAGCATATGCATTCGGATCATCCGCCACTGTTTGGGTGCTCAGTATTTTGGCTAGTATCAAGGATATAGTTCTGTACGACGTAATGAAAACAGAAGACGGTTTGCTTTGCGAAGTGACCGGTTACTATGAGACATTCCTCACAAAGTGGGAGCTTATTGGCTATTATCAGCAGTTTTTCCTCTTCTTTATGGTTCCTCTGATTATTGTTTTGTACTGCTATTTTCGAATCACCATCAGAATCATGTCCACTAGAATGATGGAGAAGTGCCGGGCGGTCAAGCTCATTTTTGTCATCGTCTTCACCTTCTTCATCTGCTGGACGCCTTACAATGTGGTCATCCTGTTAAAAGCCATTAAGACGTCCTTCAGAGAGCCGAACGATTGCTCGAATGCTCTCGATTATGCGCTGTATGTGACGCGCAACTTTGCTTATCTGTACTGCTGCATCAGTCCAGTCTTCTACACTTTTTTGGGGAAGAAGTTTCAGAGTCATTTTCTGAAGCTTCTTTCCAAGCGCATACCATGTCTGAAGATTGATGCCATGTGGTCAACGCAAAGCAGTAAAACCACATCATTCAGGAGCCCAAATACTGATTTTTAAACATTTTCCGTGGCGGACTGGTGAACAAATGATTTGTTTAGAAATGTGTCGTTGGGAGGACCAAAATATCAAGAGAGTCTGAAATCCAATCTTCATTTAAAGGGATAGTTAACCCGAAAATGAACATTCTGCCATCATTTACTCACCACTGACTTGTTCCAAACCAGTTTGAGTTCTGTTGTGAAGATATTTGTTGAAGATGTTTTTACTTGATAAGATTGTTAAGATGTTTTTGTTGAAAGAGGATATTTTGAAGAACGCTCTAAAAATTCATTCATTCATTCATTTTCATCCACTTTTCTGGGGTTGGGTCGCGAGGGCAGCAGTCTCAGGAGAGAACCCCAAACTTTACTCTCCCCAGACACTTCTCCGGGGGGATCCTGAGGCGTTCCCATGCCAGCTGAGAGACATAGTCCCTCCAGCGTGTCCTGGGTTTTCCTCAAGGCCTCCTTCCGGTGGGACATGCCTGGAACACCTCCCTAGGTAGGCGTCCAGGAGGCATCCGAAACAGATGCCTGAGCCACCTCAGCTGACTTCTCTCGATGTGAAGGAGCAGCGGCTCTACTCCAAGCTCCTCCCGGGTGACAGAGCTCCTCACCCTGTCTGTAAGGGTGCCCTGCCACCCTGCATAGGAAACTCATTTCAGCCACTTGTATCCGAGATCTCGTCCTTGACCCAAAGATCATGACCATAGATCAGAGTAAGAACGTAGATTGACCGGTAAATCGAGAGCTTTGCCTTTCGGCTCAGCTCCTTCTTTACCACAACGGACCGGTACATTGGCCGCATTACTGCTGCTGCTGCACCGATCTGCCTGTCAATCTCACGTTCCATCCTTCCCTCACTTGTAAACAAAACCCCAAGATACTTGAACTTTTCCACCTGGGGTAAGGACTTTCCTCCAACCTGGAGATGGCAAACCACCTTTTTCCGGTGCAGCACCAAAAAACTCCAAAAATTTAATTGGCTGTTTGTTCAAACTACTCATTTAAAATAAGCTGCAACAAAACAATTCTTGACTTTTTTGGGTGGGACAACTTAATTGTTTTATGTTTAATCCACTTAAATTTGTAAAAACTAATAAGTTAACTTAATTCCTACATGTTGTTGTCCCAACACAAATCAATTGTGTGGAACCCAGCATTATTTACAGTGAATGTTGGAAACCATTGACTCCATAGTGTTTGGAAGTCAGTGGTTACACGTTTTCCAACATTCTTCAAAATATCTTCTTTTGTGTTCAACACAGTATAAGAACTCAAACTGGATTGGAACAAGGGAAGAGTTTTTACTTTTGGGTGAACTATCACTTTAAATACATATTGTACCACATGAGCTTAATTTTATCTTATGTACATATTTTACTGAAAGCTCTCATTTAATGCATTGTGCATCTGAGCTCCATCACATTGAGAAAAAAAACATTGATATAATTGTGATATTTTACTGTTCTTTTGTTGTACATATGTAAATATCTGTTCACAAATATTCTTTTGAGTCTTCTTTTAAAAAACTTTTACAAAAATGTGTGATGATTTCTGTTTTGTGTGAAATCGTGCTATTGTAAAGAATTCAGATTCTTGTAAAACGGGAAGCTTGATATCTCTTCAGTCTATCTGGTGGCCAGTTTTTTGAGCAATATGGAAACCACACCTTTTTTCTTTTTTTAAATCCCTTTAAAGGTCTCACGAAGAGAAAATTTCCTGTCTTGTCAACATTAAACTATGATGATTAAAACTTGAACTCTACATTTTGGTTCTGTAATATATCACATTTTACTGCATATCATGATCTAATGCAATAAATGATTCTAAATAAACTGCTTAGTTGTTTCTTTTAAGGCATGAGCATCTGTGGTCTGCTTTTTGTTCATATCTTCCAGATATGGTGATCATACTAACTGACCACCTTTTGAAACATTACCTTTTCTCATTAACCCATTTGTGCCCATTTAAAAAAAAAAAAAAGGTTTCATGCATGTAGCCTTGTTAATAGTGTCCTATATGAAGATGTTTTGCATTCATTTTCTCCAGGTTTTTGATTTTTTTGTCAAGAAAATCCTATTTGAATATGCAGCAACTATAATTTCCGGTGGGCAAATATGTTGTAAGAACCCTTCAATGTAAAATTTGATTAGGAGAACATTTAGCATTCTAACTCAAAACAACTGCTTTACACAGATCAATTCGTATTCATATTTTCAGTTAATCATCTGACAGAAATGGGTAAGTAATAAGTAAAGCTGCTGATTCTGTTTGTGGAGTTGTTTGATAATCCTGATGAGCTGAGATTTTGAGAGATTTATTGAGTTTTCAGTAGAGTTCCTAAGGCCATCTCCACATACACAGGTATTTTTGTAAACGTTTTTTCTCAGTGTTCTAAAAAACACAGACCTTAGCGCTTTGAAAATCTTCACCCTGACAAGAGTTTTCAAAGATTTGCTTTTCAGTGACCTGATACTGCGTTTTTGTGTAGAAAAAAAGCTGCAATTTACACAATACCCATGTTTGTGTGGACAGCAGGGCTTAAGGTTGTGACTGAATTGAGTTGTAGTTTTGTGTTTTTCTCCAGTGATTCTGCTTTTCAACAGCAGAAGTTCATTATTCTCTGTTCAATCAGCACTTTAACTCTGCTCCCGTGTTATTTTAAGTGTTATTTCCCAGTGGTAGAAGTTAATTTTACTCTGAGGATTTTGCTGTGTATAAAATTGTGTATCACAAAAGTCTATTTTAAAGAAAAGATATCAGTTAAATGGTTAAGTAATGTTTAGATGGGGTATTATGAAAGCAAAAAACAATAACCTTGACCAACAACCTTGATTTATTAACTTATAGATTCCCTAATTCCCCATGATTTATATACTTACAAGGTATTTCCCCACCGGCAACTATAGTTGTTGCCTGAACTTTTGACAAAGTACACAAAAAACTATAGATCTCTTGAAAGATTTGTTTTGTTTGGATGAATTTAGAGACCTTCATGATTATGTTGACATATATTTGTGAAGGAGAAAAAAAAATTTGTATCATGAAAATTGGCTTTATTTGGGAGGGTTTGCATTCATTTGTAATCCTGCAATTAGGGGCAGGAAGCTGAAAGCCTCACCTCACGGAAGTAAATCAATTCCTTTTTTTCTTTCTTGAAATCTTTTATTTGGTTGTTTGCTTGCATGTCATTGAGAAATTAAACATGGATAACATGTCGAAAATTACTTATAAAAGGAAAATGGCAACTATGAACTTTGGCAACTATAGTTGTCGGTCAGCTTAAATGGGTTAAGAATGGCTTGATTGCATCACTAAGATTTTTCTTGGTATCCTATTGGTGTGTTATCAAGCAGCAGATCTTTGCTGTGTGCAATTATAGTAGTCATGTAAATTTTTTAAACAAATAGTTGACTTAAAAAGGAATATTTACTGTATATTTTACTGTTTTGTTTTCTTCACTAGAACATTAAACAAGATTTATTCCTTGGGGATTCATAAAATGCAATGGCCTGAAAAAAAACATACAGACTTAACAAAATTCATACCTGTGACTCATGATGATACACTGAGGTCTTGTGAAGTAAGGGTTTGTGCAAGTTATTACTGGTAATAATGTTGCAAAGAATGTTTCATGTCTTGCCCAGACCAACCATTTCACTGCATAAGACCACAAAGTGCAAAAAATCCTATAACATTTAAAAATTATTTTTAACCTTCTACTGAACATTTACTGTACATCTTGAATGGCCTCATCGGATCAGTATATAAACAGCAAATCTTTATTTTTGTGTGAACTACCCCTTTAAATCATTATTAAAACTACACCTAACACGTACACTCACCGGCCACTTGATTATAGGTACATCTTACTAGTACTGGGTTGGACCCCCTTTTGCCTTCAGAACTGCCTTAATCCTTCATGGCACAGATTCAACAAGGTACTGGAAATATTCCTCAGAGATTTGATCCATACTGACATGATAGCATCACACAGTTGCTAGATTTGTCGGCTGCACATCCATGATGCCAATCTCCCATTACACCACATCCCAAAGGTGCTCTATTGGATTGAGATCTGGTGACTGTGGAGGCCATTTAAGTACAGTGAAGTCATTGTCATACTAATGGGCCCAAAGTGTGTCAAGAAAATATTCCCCACACCATTACACCACCACCACCATGCTTGTTGACGCCAAATTCTGACCCTACCATCCGAACGTCGCAGCAGAAATCGAGACTCATCAGACTCATCAACCTCAAGGTTGGACGTGCTGTGCGTTCAGAGATGCTCTTCTGCATATCTCGGTCGTAACGAGTGGTTATTTGAGTTACTGTTGCTTTTCTATCAGCTGGAACCAGTCTGGCCATTCTCCTTTGACCTCTGGCATCAACAAGGCATTTGCTCCCACAGAACTGCCACTCACTGGATATTTTCTCTTTTTCGGACCATTCTCTGTAAACCCTAGAGATGGTTGTGCGTGAAAATCCCAATAGATGAGCAGTTTCTAAAATACTCAGACCAGCCCGTCTGGCACCAACAACCATGCAACGTTCAAAGTCGCTTAAATCCCCTTTCTTCCCCATTCCGATGCTCGGTTTGAACTGCAGCAGATCGTCTTGACTAATTGAGTTGCTGCCATGATTAGAAATTTGCATTAACACGCAGTTGGACAAGGTGTACTTAATAAAGTGGTCGGTGAGTGTATTTGCTAATTGAATATTTAAGACGTATTTTGGATTGGTTAAAATGATTTTGATTCGGGCTAAATAAAAAATAATAAGCGGTAAAATTTTGCATACATATGTTCCATAACTGAAAAGTTAGAAATAATCTAGAGTACACCACTTCATCGCTCTCAGTCAGGGCTACATGACAAATTCGGTTATTTTGCCATCGTTTTAGAGCTTTATTTACATTTCTGCCGTCAAAACACAGTTTCCCAGAAGCACTTGACAGCGTCCTGTGAGCTCATCCAATCACATCCATGACTGATCATCCATTCATCTAATCACATCCAAGCCCCACCATCCTTTCATCCAATCACATCTAGTATCCACAGGGAAAACCAACCAGCGTCAAGTTGCTATTTAGACATCCAATCAGCGTTGAGACAGTCCACGCGGAACGCGCTGTGCGTGCACGGGTGGGGTGAATGACGTAACCGCGGTCATAACCAAAGGGAAAAAAATCAGAAATCAATCTGACGGAGCGTTTCCATTGGTTACAGCCTCCTGGTACCCAGGAAAGAGGATGTAGCATCTCCTGCAGTAGCATAGCAAACAGGGCATATGAGAGGAAAGGGCGGCTGTTGTGCGGTAAATATGGGACGGAAAATGGCCTTATGAACGAGGAGGTGATGATTCACCGCCAGGTGATACTGACCCAGGTGAGTGAGTGTGTGTGTGTGTGTGTGTGTGTGTGTTTGTTTATGTGTGTGTGTGTTTTTCACTAATGTTCCGCTTGCTAGGCGTGATGCTGTGTGTAGCGAGAGGCAGTGCACGGCAGTAGTCTCTGGGCTTTAGAAGTGTAGAGTCCTGCGACCAAATGCTGTTTTAAGAGCTGTTTCGCTTTATTTGGCTTGTCCTTATTCAGTTATTTTGAACATAAGTCGCGGCCTCGCGCGTCTTTGTGTGGTGCGCGCTCGCGTTTGCGTGCACGTGCGTGTGTATTTGGCCCAGATGAGCACACTCATCCTCATTCCTGAACCCTAAGCTCACCACTAAAACACAAATCGATGCACTAACACAATATCTAAACCCATGTAGACATCATACACAAGCATATCTGCAGTATATACAACTCGATCTTTCTCTATTTATATATATTTCAACATCAATATATGTTTTTACCTTTAAAGATAGTAAGTTAGCAGCTTTGGCAGGGACACTAATACTTGATTGAGGTGAAGTTGGTTTTATATTCACACATTTGTTCATTTTAACGGTTCCTATACTGTTTACCAAGCCAATTTGAATATTTAGTCTGAAATCGCATGACTTCAAAACAACATTAGCACTGTTTATCTGACTAAACAATGTTGTACTTTGATAATCATTAGTTGCTAATATGATTTCACTATTTCAAATTTGCAAATAATACTTTTCTGAAATGATATTGTTAAGGAGAATGTCCGAATGTGCGAATATAAAACCAACTTTACCTCAATTCATATTTGTGGTTAAAAACTGGTCTACATCATATTAGTCATATCAATCATACATTGTTTTTAATTAAATGAAATGTAAGGTGTCATTGAGTAATTCACAACTGACTCAAACACCACCTTAAATGGATAGTTCTCCCACAAATTACGTTTGTAAACAACGTATTAGATAGTAGGTGCCTTTTTTACTAGAACATTTACTAGATTTTTAGCTGAAATCGTCATCCTTGGCCATTCATAAAATGCAAGTAAATGGCTAAGAGTAAAATAAAAAAATCACAAAATAAATACTGGCAAAACAAAATGAATACCCATGGCACATGACGATATAGTAAAGTTTTATGAAGTGATACTAGATTTTGAACATTATTTCCAGCATGTATTATGTCTTCAAACAGTCCTGAGCGTCATTGTTGCTCATTTTAATTAAGGTAAAGTTGGTTTTATATTTGCATATTCGTTCATGACAACTTGTGACATGCTCCCTATATTGTTTACCATGGTACTTTGAATATTCGGTCTGAACTCGCATGAAAGTCTTCAAAACAACATTAGCACTATTTAATTGACTGTGAACAATGTGGTGCTTTGATAGTCATTGGCTGCTAATATGATTTCACTATTAGGAATTTGCAAAGAATTCTTTTCTGAAGTTATATTATTAAGGAGAAAGTCTGAATGTGTGAATATAAAACCAACTTTACCTTAATATCATTTTACTTCCTCGAAGCATCATCAGGAGCAAGGAGTATTCGTTTTGTTTTGGCTTTATTTAAATGGGTTTTTGACTCTCAAGGTGTTTGTAGCTGTTAACTTACATTTTTTTGATCCACAAAGTAGCATGGATTTAGCTAAAAAATCTAATAAAGAAAAAGGTCACTTACATCTTGGATGGCTTGAGGGGCAAGTGAAGTTTGTAAGTGAATAAAGTGAGTAAATTTGATATTTTTGAGTGAAATATCCCCTTAATCTTTACAAACTAAGCAAAAGCTACACTCACAAAATGACTTTTTGCAGCTTATTCGAACGACTTAAAATGAGTTGAAACAACACAATTCTTACAGTTTTTTGGGGGACAACCTAATTGTTTTATGTAGGGTTGTCACGATACTGGAATTCGGTACCAATCGTTACTGAAATTTTAGAAACGTCCATTTCCCGGAAAATTTGAGCGCATTCTTAAACAGCGCTGATTTGCAATTGTGTTTACGTGCTCAACAGAAATGACTGTGATTGGCCGTGAAGGTCATTGGTTTATCGAACTCACCGCTAACCACAGATACAGGGAAACTGGAGCGTTGTAAAGCCGCGATTCATCAGCGGATCGCTCGTATGTCAGCTTATAGACAAACCAGCTGATCGACGTGACTTTAAAACACTCCAGTGTCCCTGTATCTGTGGTTACACTCAGTAAACAGCTGTGAATTCGGTGAATCTTCACGGGCAATCACAGTCATTTCTGTTGAGCACGTGAACACAACGGCGTGCTCCACAGCGCTTAAATGTTCGCGGGAAATGAACGTTTTAAAAATTTCAGTATCGATTGGTATCGAATTCCAGTATCGTGACAACCTTAGTTTTATGTTGACTTCACTTAAATTTGTTAAAATGCTTAAGTTAACTTAATCGATTTGTGTTGGGACAACATGAAGGAATTGTGTGGAACCCAGCATTTTTTACAGTGTACACCTCTAATATTGTTTCAGCATCGATATCGCAATGTTTGTATCCGCAATAGTCACATCGCAGTGTTGCTTTAGATTATAGTAGATCAGCACCACAGTTGAGAATGCATGAGATTTGCAAAAGTTTAACCAAAACAGAGTGAAAGTTTATCATTTGCATGTGTTTTAAAGGCATTTCAAGAGAGATTGAAGGATTCGGGCACAACATTTGTAACTTTAATAAACTTGATTATTGATACAGTGAAGTCATTACATTGTTATTTTACATTTGATTATTCGATTTCTGTACCTGACTACTGTATGACACTCCAGAAAACCATAACGCTGTTTGTTTTACATTTTCCTTTGCTCTATTGTATTTATTTTGCAATTTGTTTATTATTTTTTTTTATCCGTGATTCATTCCCCTACAAAATCACCTTCGTCTTAGAGGTGTAACAATTCACCTGACTCACGATGCGATACAATTCAAGATACTAATCTTACGAAACACGATTTTGTCACAATTTTTGGACAAAATTATTTGAGACAAAATTAAGGTGAACAAGAGCCCTTTCATATTTTCTCAAATGCTGCACAATGTCTTTTCTGCAATAACAAAATTTCAATTTAAAAACAAAATCCAAATTAAAAAGTTAAGAATTTAAACTAAATTAGACTCTTTTTTTTTTATTTTTATAAACAAACTAAAACTTTGACTGTGCAGCTACATTACAAATTTAAATGAATTCCAAAGCAAAAATCAACAATACAAATTAAAGAAGGCTCTTTAATACAAACTAACTAAAACTGTGACTGTGCTGGGATTTGACATATTTTTTTAAAGAAATATCAGAGTATCTATGTTTTCTGGTATAAGCTGAGATCTGCTGATGAAAAAACTCTTTCACTAGGCACGTTTGCCTTAAACCGTGCCCTACCCTCTCCCCCTACGGCGTGCACTCACATTGCATCCGAGCCGGAGCACGCTTACGTCATCGTTGATGCGACTGTTCAGTTTATCAGGAGGATAAGTGCTCTCGCTCAGCACAGTGGAAATTGCTTTAGTTATATTGTTTTGTATTATTTTTAGTCGTTTGGGATGCAGTGACACACAGTCAAATATTTTGCTGAACAGATCCACAACTTTTGACGCTCATAAATGATCATAAAAGCCCTCGTGCTGCAGGTATTAGGAGGTTTGCTGAAGGTGCAGCTGTCGTGCAGCGAGGGGTTTGTGTCTGTAATAAACTGACAGTTAGCGTTCATTAAAAAGTAAGAATGATTATTAAATCCAAATGAAACAGTCCCTTAAAAGTGACGTCGCGTCTTCAGTTTTGGGCTCAGATACGCTTTGCACTCACACTACAAGCGTACCGCGCCAAAGCCCAACCGAACCGCGCTCTGACACACCTCTTCCAACCGAGCCAGGGCCGGCCAACTAAACCGCGCCTGGACACGATTCGGAGCACTCACACTTGTCAAACGATCCGGGAAACAGTTCGGATTCGGATAGCATAGTGTGAGTACGCCCTGTGATGGCTGGTGTGGAGAGAAAAACCTTTCCTAAACCAGAGAGCAGTGTGTACAGAGGTGGTCAATAGGCCCTCTGCTCCAGGGGGCTGACCACTGGCATAAAATACTGATTATAATATATGATATAATAAGCGAATTACTAAAAGACGCATAAACTAAATTGAAAAAGAGAGGGGGAAAGGAACAATCCAATACCTGGTTCTGTAACAGCACAACTTTCTCTTTCAGTCTGAAACGTTAGCGCTCGTCAGAGCAAGCGGAGATAACAATCCTCCGGTCAGCGTGGTTTGGCCTATTAAAAGCTTTTTGCGTATAGACGTCTGTGACAGTAGTTTTTCACTGCATCATATTCGTTGTTCTGTTAGTGTAAGTAAACGTCTTTTTGCAGTATTTGCACACAGTTTGTGTTTGTTTGGCACACTTCAGCTTTGTCATTTTACTCTGCCGCCCCACCTCTTGCTCGCCACTGATGTGCAGGTAAAGCGAGTTTGCACCTGTAAACACAGTGCCCTCTTCTGTTCAAAACATGTATCGTGATTCTTTCAACATTTCTACCGATTTGAATCGTCACATATTTGATCACGGTCAATCGTTACATCCCTAATCAGTCTAAATTCAAGATTTATTTCCAAAATAGTGCTATTAAACCATCTGGTAAAATTGCTTTCATATCGCGGAAAAACAAAATATCGCAATGTCTGATTTTTTTTCTTGCAGCCCTACACAGGACTATCATAAACATATGCAAATGAACTGTAGATGAGCTCAAGACAGCCACAGATCACTAATCTTTTTGAATTATGTAACTATATGAGGCTATATGATAGTAGGTATTAAAAAAACGGCTGAAAATATGCTTGTTAGACACTCAAAAAACAACGTTTGCTGTTTGTTCAAACTACTTATTTAAAATGAGCTGAAACAATGCAACTTGAGGTTTTTGGGGTGGAAACATCTTAATTGTTTCATGTTCAATCCACTTAAATTGGTAAAAAACTAACTTAATTCCTTAATGTTGTCCCAAAACAACAAACCCAGCATTTTTTACAGTGCAAAAAAGGTAATTTCTTATTTTAAACAGTATTCAAGTGAAACTCATCAGAAAAATCCTTTATGTGAGTCAGCGACAACATAAAACAAACACACAAACAGCGTAATAAAGCTGCTAAAAGCTGACGTCTGGCCTGGATGATAAGCCCGTGTTTAATTGGGGATATGTGTTCATTACTCAGGGGTCATTAAGAGCTGAAATCATTTAGGCAAAGATGAGGTAGATTAGTATTGATTCACTCGAGACCAGCAGCTATTGATCCACGCTAAAATCAGCTTCCAGAAACGGAAAAGCTTCAGATGGGGGGAAAAAGGCCTTGTGTTTCTTTACATGCTCTAGTGATTTCTGCTGAACGACCTTCACTTAAGAGTAGTGCTGTACGATATTGGAAAAATCTGACATTGCAATATTTTGTTTTGCCACAATATATATTGCGATATGAATATAATTTCACCAGATGACTTGAATAGGTCTATTTGGAAAGATTTCTTTAATTTAGATCGACTGGGATGATCAGTCTGTCTTTTTCTATGCGGTGCATTCGCATAAATTATAATAAATTACAAGAAAAAAATAAATAAATAAACAGTGCTTTATGTTTGTTCAAATCTTCTGACCAGTCAAATGCTCTAGTATCTGACATGACCCGCCCCCATCAAGACATTTTTATATTTTATTTCATTTTATATATTAATTTTATTAATTTTATTTTGTTTATTTTTATTTATTTTTATTTCATTTTATTTATTTATTTTATTTTTATCAATTTATTTTATTTTTATTTATTTATTTTTTATTTATTAATTTATTATTGTATATATATATATATATATATTCATTCATTCATTCATTTTCTTTTCGGCTTAGTCCCTTTATTAATCTGGGGTCGCCACAGCGGAATGAACCGCCAACTTATCCAGCATATGTTCTACGCAGCGGATGCCCTTCCAGCTGCAACCCATCTCTGGGAAACATCCATACACACTCATTCACACGCATACACTACGGACAATTTTAGCTTACCCAATTCACCTATACCGCATGTCTTTGGACTTGTGGGGGAAACCGGAGCACCCGGAGGAAACCCACGCGAACACGGGGAGAACATGCAAACTCCACACAGAAACGCCAACTGACCCAGCCGAGGCTCGAACCAGCGACCTTCTTGCTGTGAGGTGAACGTGCTACCCACTGCGCCACCGCGTCGCCATTATATATATATATATATATATATATATATACTTTTTATTTATTTATTTTTATTTAATGTTTACAAATTTTGTTCATTTATTTATTTATTTTATTTATTTTTGTTTAATTTAAATTTTATTTTGTTTTATTATTTTATTTTGAAATCTGTGGTTGTATCAGTCTATGTGCCAAAATGATTTGAAATGTAAAGATGAATGGCAATATAAAAAGTAAACAGGAGCACATTTTGAAAGCAAAGTGACAGGTTAATAATAATCAGGAACTTAAAAATAATAAAGAGAAACAAAAAAAGTGTTATGTTATGGTTCTGACAGACAACCGTTACACTCTGAATGTAATAGGTCATCCAGGCATTTCCCTCATCCATAATGCATGTAATTGCACAACTTACATTCATGCATTCTGCAGAAGATTTCATCTCAAGCAACTTACATAAGCAATCTGTGATGAAGCCAATAACATTCATAGTAAACGATGTCAATTTGCTCACAGTAAACAAACGATGAGGTGCAAAAGTAGGAGCATATAGTGTGCCGTTAAAAGCAAAATGTCAGACTGCAAGATGTTCCTGCTGTGTTTTGAGTCTCTTCTACGTCACAGAAGAGATTACATACTTCAGATCCTCTTGCTAACAGAATTGTGGCTTGAACTGTGTATTCTGGGGATAAAAATCCTGCTCCCGTAGGCCTCCGTCCATGCTCCGTTATGTAAGTACATTAAGATTCTCGGGTTTCATTTTGGCACGGCGAGCCTGATGCTGCTGGAGCTAATGCATCTCATCCTGCTTGAGACACACACACACACACACACACACTGGTAGTTAATAGAGTCTGCCCTTGGGGCCTTAATGATTATAATTAATTTATCTGTGTCAGTGTGATTGCAAGGTGCATTGTTAAAGCCTGCTTTCATCTTGTAAACACAAACACGCCTGGTGGAAGATTCGGTTTGTTTCAGCGCGTCACAACAGTTCAATCGGCATCTCAATTTGCACTCCAGCTAATTTCTGTCAATATAACGGAGCGAAGAAACTGAAAAAAGTGATACTGTGAAAATATGCGATATGGGATAAAGATATTTCTAACGTTAAACCGAACTATTTTATCAGCAAATTAAAAAAATTATTTATTCATGCAACGATCATACTAGAATAAACAGGTAATAGATATTTTTCTGAGCTAATAAAATAAAAAAAACAAAAAACATTTTGTGTTTAAAACACCACGAATGACTAAAAATCGGAAATTCGGATTCTCATTGGCTGTTGTCATTTTCTTTTTTCTCCGAGCATTAGTGTTTTTTTTCAGCTCTAGGTTCACCTAACACCACCTAGTGGAGAGGCGGGGATAACGATAGTAAATGGCCCATCTGATTGGTCAGATTTGGATAAACAACCTATGCATGCAGCACACAAATGCTTGGCACATCATATTAATTAAATTTATTGCACTTCTCTGTGATCTGGATATTGCATATAGTATTATCGCGATAACGATAATTTTTCGATATATTGTGCAGCTCAATTTGCACTTCGGCTATTTTCTGTCAATGGAATTGAGTGAAATAATCAGCCTGATCTCACGAGGAAACGTAACTATTTTATGTTTTGTCTAAACTGTCATTGGTGGAAGAGAAAATTGTACTAAATTGTACGAATGAGATTGTACGAATTCATACAAATTAGCCGCTAAATCAAAAAGTTACGAATTGCCTTGAGAATAACATAAAAATTTACTTTATTTTAGGGCTGCACAATACTGGGAAAATACGTGTTGCGATAACGATATTTCTTATAGCTAACTTTAATAAGCACTATTTTATCAGCAATTAAAAAATCTTTATGTAAAATAAACAAGGAATAGAAATTTTTCTGAGCTAATAAAAAAAATATATAAGTGAATATCGCATATACTATTATCGCAATAATGATAATTTTTCAATATATTGTGCAGCCCTAATGGCCATCTCTATTTGTACTCCAGCTATTTTCTGTCAAGAAAACGGAGCGAAAGGGCGTCATGGGGGCGCAGTGGGTAGCATGATCGCCTCACAGCAAGAAGGTCGCTGGTTTGAGCCTCGGCTGGGTCAGTTGGCATTTCTGTGTGGAGTTTGCATGTTCTCCCCGTATTCGCATGGGTTTCCTCCGGTTGCTTCGGTTTCCCCCACAAGTCCAAAGGCATGCGGCACAGGTGAATTGGGTAAGCTAAATTGTCCGTAGTGTATATGTGTAAATGTAAGAGTGTATGGGTGTTTTCCAGTGATGGATTGCAGCTGGAAGGGCATCCGTTGCGTAAAACATATGCTGGATAAGTTGGCAGTTCATTCCGCTGTGGCGACCCCAGATTAATAAAGGGCCTAAGCCGAAGGAAAATGAATGAATGAAAAACGGAGCGAAGCAACAGATGCTGAAAAGTGATGCTGAAAAAATATGCGATAACAATATTTCTTATGTTAAAACTATTTTCAGCAAATTTAAAAAATAATTTATTCATGTAACGATCTTACTAAAATAAACAGGTAATAGATATTTTTCTGAGCTAATAAAATCTAAAAAAAAACTAAAACATTTTGGATTTAAAACACCATGAATGACTAAAAACTTCTGAAATTCTGATTCTTATTGGCTGTTGTCATTTTCCTCTCTTTTCTCTGAGCATTAGAGTTTATTTTCAGCTCTAGGTTCACCTAACAGCTCCTACTGGAGAGGTGTTAATAAGAGAGTAAAGGCCTCATCTGATTGGTCAGATTTGGATAAACAACCTATGCATGCAGCGCACACATCCCTGGCACTTAAGATTAATTTAATTTATTGCACTTATCTGTAATCTGGATATTGCATATACTACTATCGCGATAACGATAATTTTTCGATATGTTGTGCAGTTCTAATCGCCATCTCAATATGAACTCCAGCTATTTTCTGTCAATAAAACAAAGTGAAGAAACAGAATAAAATGCTCTATTTTAGGGCTGCACGATACTGGGAAAATAGCAATGTTGTTGTTGAGTGTTGCGATAACGATATTTCTTACAATATAACTAACTTTAATAAACACTATTTTATTAGCAATTTAAAAAATCGTTATTTATGTAATGATCATACTAAAATAAACAGGCAATAGATATTTTTCGGAGCTAATTAAATCTTTTTAAAAATTTTATATTTCATATACTGTTATCGCGATGGGTGGCACAGTGGTCTCAGTGGTTAGCACTGTCGCCTCACAGCAAGAAGGTTGCTGGTTTGAGTCCTGGCTGTGTCAGTTGGCATTTCTGGGTGGAGTTTGCATGTTCTCCTCGTGCTCCGGTTTCCCCCCTATAGGTGAATTGAATAAACTAAATTGGCTGTAGTGTATGAGCATGAATGAGTGTGTATGGGTGTTTTCCAGTACTTGGTTGCAGTTGGAAGGGCATCTGCTGTGTAAAACATATGCTGGATAAGTTGGCGGTTCATTCCGATGTGGCGACCCCTGATGAATAAAGGGACTAAGCCGAAGGAAAATGAATGAATGTTATCACGAAAACGGTAATTTTTCGATATATTGTGCAACGCTAAACGGCATCTCAATTTGCACTCCAGCTATTTTGTCAATAAAACAAAGTGAAGAAACAGAATAAAGTCCATATACGATATATATATATATATACTTTTTTTTTTTTTTTTTCATATCGCCCAGCCCTAGTATACTTAGAAAATAAATTCATGCAACGAAAGGTTTTTATTTTGTTCTTTTGAACCTCCCATTAGCGATTCATGTTTCAAACATACTAAGCAGCACAACTGTAATTAAAACTAATAATAATAAGAAGAAGAAATTCTTCTTAAACAGAAAATCAGCATAATAGACTGATTTATGAATGATCACGGGACACTAAAGACTTCAGCTTTTTAAATACAGTTTATTTTAAAATGGATTAAAGTAGGATTGGATTATTTTAAACTACAAAAATATTTTACAATACTATATTATACTATTTTACAACTTTTAAACAATAATATAACAACAACAATATAACATTATACTATTTTACAACTTTTTAAGACTAGACCAATCGGTTTATGCAACTGAACACAGAACAAATCTTATATTTTACAGAATACTGCTGTAACTATTATTGACTACATCAATTTAATTTTCTCCTGATAATCTGACAATCAAAATAACTCTTCAATGACATCATCCAAGAGAGGACATGTTTACTGGTGTGAGGGCGGGTCAACCTGTCAATCAGATAACATCCACTAAAAGCAAACCACAGCAATCCAATACCCAGTGGACAAAAATCGAGCCCTGCCATACATGCTTTCAAGAAGCTGTTTCACTCAGATAATACATTACAAATCACAGCACAACTTCTATTTTTATGCTTTTCAGTCCATGATGTTGCTCTATGTTGACTACCAAATGCATGTACATAAAACAGGAAAAGGTGCATGAATTGGCTGGCCGGTCACTTGTTGGAGGTCACCGGCTGATCTCAGAACAGCGATCTCATCATCACTCGACCTCCAGCAGTGCGGACGTACATGATGCTCATAAAGGTTAATGAGAGTGCACAATAGGGCACTTTTTTCGATTTCTTCGCTCCGTTTTATTGACAGAAAATAGCTGGAGTGCAAATTGAGATGCCGATTAGAACTGCACAATATATCGAAAAAACGTTATACTATAATCGTTATCACAATTATAGTATAAGCAACATCCATGTTTTTTTTAGACTTAAAGGTGCTGTAAGTTTTTGACTCTTCTAAAGCATAAAAATACCATAATATGTTTGCAGATGTTTAAGAAACATGCTAAGTGAACATTCTTGTTTATTTGAAAAACAATGCTATAGTCAGATATTCTGCTTTGAAAATGTGCATTACGTGCCGGAACATCTGTCTTTGTTTAGGTCATTTAACCCGTCCACTGCCAGTTTAGCCAATTATATTTCAGCACTCCGGGTTGCCTTGGTAAAAAACTGCGTATTTCAGTCATGAAGGCTCTCAAAGCGTGCGTCCGTGACTGAAATGCGACCTCCGGTGGACAGTAGCAGACTCCGAAAGGAGACGCAGATTCAGAGTTCCACATGAGGCTATTAATTAGCTAATAATAAAAATATTACAAACGTAAACATTAGGTGAGCAGGTTACATTGTAACCCTGTGTCATAACAACACGCTACGTGACGAGATTTGCAGTGATAAGCAGTTTGGCTGTTTGCACCAAACGAAACACGACAGAAATTTAAATACAGCCATTCAGAAGCACAGAATAGTGTACTCACTGCACTTAAATGAAATGGTAAGGTTTACAATCTAATGAATACATATTAAACCTCCTTAACATTATTAAATGTAGATGCTGAATCACTGATGTGTTGGCTTGCATTATTTCACAGTTCTAAAGTTCAATTTCAAACGGTTTATTTTATTTTCAAGATCTGAGGTGAACTATCTGCTGCTGCTTTCAGTAGTATGGCAATAAATGGCATGTAAAATGGCACTCAAACTCACATTATTAGCATTTAACACTGAATAAAGCACATGAGGTGTACCTGAGGTGATCAATGTCAGTTTATCCTGTTGTTCAGCTAATTAAAAGCCGTTTCTAAAATACAATTTTGTGTTGATTAGAACAAAAACTCCTTTTAATATGGAAAATATTCCTTCAATCGCGTGCCGTTGCTTTTATTTAGAACACGGTTTAAATCAGCCTTAAATCAGCCTTTAGGCTTGATAATTCGGCACACTTCTGTTGGTGTCGTCAATCTGGCAACCTGCACTTGCATGTGTTTTGAACCAGGCGTGCAATACCTAACCACTGGGTGTCAAACTTACATACTGTACCTTTAAATTAATATGATGTGCCAAGCATTTGTGTGGTTTATGCATAGGCTGTTTATCCAAATTTGAAAATAAACACTAATGCTCGGAGAAGAGAGGAAAATGACAACAGCCAATGAGAATCAGAATTTCCACAGTGGCTATATTTTCAGCATTACCTGTCCTGCAGATTTACCAGATTGCCTAAGCAGAAACAGCGGATGGTTGTGTGTGAAACTGCATTTGCTTGGTATTCTTTATGTGGACATTTTTTAATGCTGTAAATTCTTTTCTCTACAGTAGATCTTTTACTTAGTCTTAGAAGTGAATTTTATTGTACTGCAGGCTTCATGCAAACTGGGATGAGGAGGATGAATTGAAGTCTCGGCCTGTGTTTTTCATAATAACTCTAAATTTGCTAACTGAACATTTATATCATTTATACTGGTTGTGTTTCGGGGTGACACGGTGGCTCAGTGGTTAGTACTGTCGCCTCACAGCAAGAAGGTCGCTGGTTCGGGTCCCGGCTGGGTCAGTTGGCATTTCTGTGTGGAGTTTGCATGTTCTCCCCGTGTTGTCGTGGGTTTCCTCCAGGTGCTCCGGTTTCCCCCACAAGTCCAAAGACATGCGCTATAGGTGAATTGAATAAACTAAGTTGGCTGTAGTGTATGTGTGTGAGTGAGTGTGTATGGGTGTTTCCCAGTACTGGGTTACAGTTGGAAGGGCATCCGCTGTGTTATACATATGCTGGATAAGTTGACTGTTCATTCCGCTGTGGCGACCCCTGATGAATAAAGTGACGCATTGTGTATTATGTTGCAGTTATTATTATCAAGTTTCTTAGTTATACAGTATTTACTCAACAACACACATTCTGTATCAATGGCAGGTTTTTATATTGGATTTAAACATATATAAATACATATTATACAGGGAGGGCTAATAATTTAGGAGGGCTAGTAATTCTGACTTCAACTGTATGTCGATAGTAGTTCACTTGACATTTACAGTGGTAAAAAGTGTTGACTTTAATAATAAAGCAGTTTAGCATGTATGACAGTCTTACTCATTTCTGTTATCTCGCTAAAACCTTTACAGAGACGTCAAATTCATCTTTTTTAAAATCCAAAATCTAGATGAAATCTCTGGTGGACCTCATCAGTTCACTAGGTAGTTGTTAAATGACTTGTCATCCGATTTTGACCCATTCCTACAGCACAGAAAACCACAAGCAAACCAGTTTGTGTTTTTACCCAGATTTTGGCTTGCCACAGAGAAGCGTATGCCTCTGCTCTTTGTGGTCTATGTTACTCTGTGTGTGTGTGTGTGTGTGTGTGTGTGTGTGTGTGTGTGTGTGTGTGTGTGTGTGTGTGTGTGTGTGTGTGTGTGCGTGTGTGCATGTGTGTATGTGTGTGTGTGTCCCGTCACGTCTGCTGTGTGCTGCTCGACTGCCTCTTGCTCATGCAGGAAGTGCAGTATTTAGAAACCCTATTTTAGCGAGTGAACCGAGACGGATGGAAACCATTGTCTGTAAATCATTTGCATAGACAAAACACAACCTTATGTTTTCAGTGTGGTGGTGAATAAAGCAATTGAGGTCATTTTTTGATCTAAATCATGAGTTATAATGCAAACTAGAGGTATAGGGCTCTATTTTAACGATCTAGGCGCAAAGTCTAAAGCGTATGGCGCAAAAGCATTAAGGGCGTGTCCGAATCCACTTTTGCTATTTTAAGGACGGAAAAATAGGCTCTGCGCCCCGGCGCATGGTCTAACAGGGTTGTGCTTATTCTCTTAATGAGTTCTGGGTGTGTTTTGAGGATAAACCAATCAGAGTCTCATCTCCCATTCCCTTTAAGAGTCAGTCGCGTCGCGCCATGGCGCATGTGCTATTTACATGGGGACTTTGTAAGTGGACTGAACACTTCACTAACGAGAAAACAGTTAAACAGACTATCTGCAGCGCGAGGATAAAGAATGAGCTACTCCAATCGGCCTTTACTTTCACTTTCTCTTTCTCTCTTTCGTGGATAAGGAAACGGTGTTGTATGCACACATCCATTAGCCTACATAATTAATTTAGTTTGTTAAGCGCAAAGATTTGTTTCAAAACTATTTCTAAATTCAGTTCTAATTTCCAGCAAACAAACAAATGAACAATAATAGCGAAGCGTGGTCAAAAAACTGAGTTATATCCAAACACACGTCCTATGCCCCATATGGTCCAAAACCCGACAGGTGGACAAATCTAAGCTTGTTTTTAATAAAACAAATATAAATATGCATATAATAATACTACTAATAATAATAATAACATTATACAAAAGCAAGTTGTCATGAGTAAACTGAAAAAGCCCCCCGAGATGAAGGCATGGAGGCAGTGGTTTTTATATTTATGTAGAAATTCCTTTTAATTCTTTTTCATTTGTAAAAATATTTCTGTATTGCTGTATATCCTGCGTGTTTTAAGCAATGTGTAAGCGATGAGGCGCACAACTAACGCGCTCTGAGCTGGACTTTAGACCTGCTTTCAGCTGGTCTATTGCACAGTCTATTTTAGTTCCTCAAAATAGCAACGCGCCAACAATGCGCCTTAACACACCTCTTTTCTAGACCGGAACACCCATGAGTCCACAAAGTGGCGCAAATGGATTTGCTATTTAAACACTGAATTAAACACGCATGGATTGAGATGATGTGATGAAATGTACAGCTGTTTTTGTTGAATACTCCTCCACTTTTTCATGTGCTGTTTTGTTTATTGGAAGCATTCAGGATCAGTATTTACAATTTCTTTTTGATTTTTAGCTTTACGTTGTGTCTTAATAACACGCCACACAATAAGATTCCAGCGATGAGAAATTTGGCTGTCTGCACCAGATGTAACATGATTAAAACATTTAAATAGCACTGTACACCCCCCAAAAAATTGACAGGTTTTTAATGTAATTAATAAATATTAAACCTCATTAACATTATTAAAAGTAGACGCGGAGTGACTGAAGTTGTTGGTTTGCAAAAAAGTCACAGTTCTGACGTTAATGTTTAAACTGTATGTTTGCTAGTCATTTTATTTTAAAGATCTGAGGTAAACTTCTGCTGGCACTTTCAGTATGGCAATAAATGTCACATAATCTGGTAGTCAAACTCGTACTGATAATATTTAACACTGAAAAATGCACATAATTAGCACCTGAGGTGATCATTGGCATAGTAGTTTATTCTGCAGTGTAAATAAGAAATCCCAAAATTTACTGTAAAAAAACGGCAGGTGTGGTTGCCAGTTTTTCAGCATTAAAAATATGGTACAAACCTTAAAAGTAATTTTGAATTTGTATGGTAAACTAACGTATTTCATTAGTAGTGTTAATACACCAGTGTTTTGAAGTATTAAACATCTACACATCATATTTTTTGTTACACAGACATGCATGTTAACACAACCATAAACATATGGAGATGAGAAAGTCATATAATGAAACAATGCTCATCACAAACATCTTTTCCCACAAGCAAAGAAGCATGCTAATATATAAAGGGAGCTCAGTGTCATTCACACAACTAATAAACACCATCATGGTAACACACATAAAATTAAAGTAATGGAATAAGCATGATCAACATTAGGTGTAACATAAAAATCTAATGTACATCACAATGTTAACAAAAAGCATAAAAGTGTCATGCAGGGAATTCTGGGAAAGTCAATTAACGGTTATTCTCTGTATATATTAAGGAAACTTAATTTTTAATGTAGCATTCTTACAGCTTTGTTACCGTTGAAATCACAGACATTTTTTACAGTGTGTTGTTCAGCTGCGACGTTGCAGAAATGGAACCCAAAGTAGAAACTTTATGCGTTTCTTTCATGGCTGCTCACGACAAGAACTCCTTTTAACATGGAAAATATAGCTGTTATTGCGTGTCGCAGTGTGTTGTTGGGACACAGCATTAGTGTTGTTCATTCATTCATTCATTCATTTTCTTTTCGGCTTAGTCCCTTTATTAATCTGGGGTCGCCACAGCGGAATGAACCGCCAACTTATCCAGCATATGTTTTATGCAGCGGATGCCCTTCCAGCTGCAACCCATCACTGGGAAACACCCATACACTCTCATTTAAACACATACACTACGGACAATTTAGCTTACCCAATTCACCTATACCACATGTCTTTGGACTGTAGGGGAAACCGGAGCACTCGGAAGAAAACCCACCCAACTCCACACAGAAATGCCAACTGACCCAGCCGAGGCTTGAACCAGCGACCTTCTTGCTGTGAGGCGATTGTGCTACCCACTGCGCCATTGTGACGCCCACATTAGTGTTGTATTACAGCATTTTCTCATGCAGTTTTGAAAAAGTCATTATAATAGTAAACAAGGAAACGTTAAATTGATGAAATTGACATTTATATTGTAAAAAAAAGATTTTGGTTTTTGTTTTGTGGCAGTTTTTTTTATGTCATAAAAACAGATGCTAGTTTAGGTATAGTTTTTCCAGGTATATCTGTTTCCATTGGTAGTCTTCAGTTACAAATGTCAGTAGGAATTCTAGTTAAAGGGATAGTTCATCCAAAAATAAAAAAATGTATCATTTTCCAAGGCCGTAGGTTTGCTCTTGACATTGGTGAGGACGGGTGAATCAATCCCCCACCCAAAGAATGAATATCGTTTTTTTTTTATTTTTATATATATATATTAATTATTCAATTCAATTCATGTTTATTTCTATAGCGCTTTTACAATGTATATTGTGTCAAAGCAGCTTAACATAGAAGCTCTAGTAAAGTCCAGATTTCAGAGTTGAAGTTCAATTCAGTGTGGTTTAAGTTTCACTTCTGAAAGTTCAGAGCAAATCCACTGATGCGCAGCTCCACAAGTAGCGATCCGAGCAAGCCAGTGGTGACAGTGGCGAGGAAAAAAAAACTTCACCAATTGACGAAGTGAAGAAAAAAAAAAAAAAAAAACGTATCTTGTTTAAAACCTTGATTCTTGTTTTTCGATTCTGTTGAACACAAATTGCTGGAAACCGGTATCCATTGACTATTACAGTATTTGTTTTTGGATGTCGATGGTTACAGATGGTTTAACCTTTTTCAAGACATCTTCTTTTGTGTTCAACAGAATAATGAATCGCATAAAGATTTGGAACCACTTGAGGTAGAGTAAATTGTCATTTTGGGTGAACTATCCCTTTATGCACATGTGTGGCCTGCTTATTAAGACTGCATCTATATACTGACATGCTGAAATAATGAACACAAACTATACTCTTTTGTGGCACGCATTGTTTTCTTTAGTCTCAAGAAAAAAAAATCACTCAATCCTGATCATCTTTACAGATTGTGAAGGTGTTTGGCACTATAAAGTGGTTTTATGATTCTCCTGTAGGGTACATTTTAGTGTGTCAGGCGCTCAAACATGTCCTGACCTGCCTCTTCCCAGCGGTTTAGTTTTTTTTTGTTTTTTTTTTCTAAACTGACCATGAGAAATCTCAGCATCTGAGCCCTTCAGGACATGATTGTTCTTTCAATGTCTTGCATGGTTGGACTCGCACACCGTATGCTCCAGAAGAGCGTTTGTGTGTAACAATGCATTGTGTTAACTCTGTCCTTTGGTCTTCTCTACAGAACTTGTACCAGAGCAGGTTTCTCGGGCTTGCAGCTATGGCCTCTCCATCTCGTGCATCTCAGGGCAGGAGGCGATGTAAGGACCCGATCCGCCACAGTTTTAACCCTGAGCAGTTCCCCAATGTGGACTTCCAGAACGGCGTGGCGGAGGATCTGGCAGCAGCCGTGCTGCGCTCCACCAGTGACACTGACCTGCTGACGTCCCACTGCCGCTCCACCCTCACCGTCAGCACCTCCAGCTACACCATCGGCCAGACGCAGGACATCACTCTCAGCTGGGACATCAAGGAGGAGGTGGATGCCGGAGACTGGATTGGCATGTACCTCATTGGTGAGCAGCTTTCTGTTTGCTGTTGTATGCTGCAAGGATATTTTAGGAATTGAAGACTAAAACTATTGGTCAAAAAACATTTTCATTAGGGGTGTAACCGATCAGGGTTGATCTGTGATCCGTACAGACAGATCATAACCCACAGTTTGGAATACACGTCACCCTCGGATTCATTAAAAAAAGAATTTTTTTACTTTTACTTTTTTACTTTTTCAAATGTGATAGGGATTTGATTCTGTTACTAATTGTTCTTGAAATTATTGTTAAAGTTTATAAACCATAACAGGGTCGACGATAACAGGGTCGACAGTAACAGGGTCGACAATAACAGAGTTGACGGTAACAGGGTCGACGGTATCAGGGTTGACGTAATTAAATTAAATTTGTAATGATCGCAGTGAGATCGCCTCCTGCGTCATTCAAATCGCATGTATGAAAGCATTTTGGCTTTCCTGTAAAATATAAAGATGACAGAGGAAGTTGTGGTGGCATCTAAATGCTTTCTTAGGTCATTAAAGGTGTCTTCTGTCAATACTTGTTTACCCTGCATTATTGCATTCAGTGTGAAGCTGCACAATTAATCATTAAAAGATCGAGATCTCAGTTCAAACACCCACACAACGTGAATTAAAACTGATGATGATTTGCATGTTTATTAATCCTTCGATGCGCTGCATTCAAATCTGCGGTTGATCAAGAGAGATTCAGTTTTTACCCTTTTCATTTAGTTAGAAAGTTACAAACAATCAAATAACACAGAAGTACTGGGAGAACAGTTTATAGTTCAGATATAAACACTGATGTTTATGGTAAAGATTAAAATCACCGTTAATTGCAACTTGACACTGTTGAAAGTTGTAGCAAATACATTGTTTAACCAATAGGTGGCGACAAAATATCGTCAAAAATATGTCACTGAATAATTCTTCAAAAATGATCATTTTAGTCATTAATAGTATCTAGTAATGAAACATGAAGTTTTATGAGTGAATTATTGAATCATTAATTGAAAATGAAAGAAATAAATATGTTGTACAAGATTATAATGTTATATTTATATTTTTAGCATTATCATAGCATAGCTGTAGCAAAGATCATTTTTCACAGTATTGAATATTTGACTTTTTTTATTCAGCTGGTTATTTATTGATATATATATATTTTTTAAATTACAGGTTCCAAGTTATGCTTGTTAAAACCAAAAGTGTCTTGCAGTACTGTTTTTGTAATAAATCGAAAGCAAATGATATTTGTCTCCTCCATTTCTTTTTGCTGATTCGAAAAATGGTCCGATCCGTGACTCAGAAACCGTAGTGTGATCCGAACCGTGAGATTTGTGATGCGTTACACCACTTATTTTCGTTAACTGAAATAAAATAAAATATTTACATTTATTCATTTAGCAGAGGCTTTTACCTCTGTGAGGATAAAAGCAGCACTTCAAAACACCAGAGAGTAGGGGTGTACGAATATTTCCCAAATGATGTTTAACAGAGCAAGGGATTTTTCACAGTGTTTTCTATATTATTTTTTCTTCTGGAGAAAGCCTTATTTGTTTTATTTCGACTAATAAAAGCAGTTTTTAATTTTTTTAAAAACCATTTAAGGTCAACATGTCAAGTCAGGTTTATTTATATAGCGCTTTTCACAATGTAGATTGTGTCAAAGCAGCTTAACATAGTTCTAGTAGAGTCCAGATTTCAGAGTTGAAGTTCAGTGTAGTTTAGTTCAGTGTGGTTTAAATTTCACTGCTGAAAGTTCAAACACTGTAGAGCAAATCCGCCGAAGCACAGCTCCACAAGTCCCGATCCGAACATGTACAGATGTTTTGTATGTTGTTGTTGGAGTAAATGAGCCACATGTTGTAAAGGCTCTGCCTTTTTCTGGAAAAGGGGGTGGGGAACAGCAGCTCATTTGCATTTGAGACTCTCAAAAACAGCATGTTGTTGTTGCTTCCACCCATAAGTCGCATTTACAGCATGATGTAATAAATTATATATGAGGTATTTTGAGCTGAAACTTCACTGAAACATTCTGGTGACCCCTGAGACTTACTAGGACCCCATAATTAATATTTTATATAAATGTTTGAAAATACACCCAGTTAATGGTCTCTTTGAAATAAAGATTCCTTACAGCAATGTACAGTCGTGGCCAAAAGTTTTGAAAATGACACAAATATTAGTTTTCACAAAGTTTGCTGCTAAACTGCTTTTAGATCTTTGTTTCAGTTGTTTCTGTGATGTACTGAAATATAATTACAAGCACTTCATACGTTTCAAAGGCTTTTATCGACAATTACATGACATTTATGCAAAGAGTCAGTATTTGCAGTGTTGGCCCTTCTTTTTCAGGACCTCTGCAATTCGACTGGGCTCTCAATCAACTTCTGGGCCAAATCCTGACTGATAGCAACCCATTCTTTCATAATCACTTCTTGGAGTTTGTCAGAATTAGTGGGTTTTTGTTTGTCCACCCGCCTCTTGAGGATTGACCACAAGTTCTCAATGGGGTTAAGATCTGGGGAGGTTCCAGGCCATGGACCCAAAATTTCAACGTTTTGGTCCCCGAGCCACTTGGATATCACTTTTGCCTTATGGCATGGTACTCCATCGTGCTGGAAAATGCATTGTTCTTCACCAAACTGTTGTTGGATTGTTGGAAGAAGTTGCTGTTGGAGGGTGTTTTGGTACCATTCTTTATTCATGGCTGTGTTTTTGGGCAAAATTGTGAGTGAGCCCACTCCCTTGGATGAGAAGCAACCCCACACATGAATGGTCTCAGGATGCTTTACTGTTGGCATGACACAGGACTGATGGTAGCGCTCACCTTTTCTTCTCCAGACAAGCCTTTTTCCAGATGCCCCAAACAATCGGAAAAGGGCTTCATTGGAGAATATGACTTTGCCCCAGTGCTCAGCAGTCCATTCGCCATACTTTTTGCAGAAGATCAACCTGTCCCTGATGTTTTTTTGGAGAGAAGTGGCTTCTTTGCTGCCCTTCTTGACACCAGGCCATCTTCCAAAAGTCTTCGCCTCACTGTGCATGCAGATGCACTCACACCTGCCTGCTGCCATTCCTGAGCAAGCTCTGCACTGGTGGCACTCCGATCCCGCAGCTGAATCCTCTTTAGGAGACGATCCTGGCACTTGCTGGACTTTCTTGGACGCCCTGAAGCCTTCTTAACAAGAACTGAACCTCTTTCCTTGAAGTTCTTAATGATCCTATAAATTGTTGATTTAGGTGCAATCTTAGTAGCCACAATATCCTTGCCTGTGAAGCCATTTCTATGCAATGCAATGATGGCTACACGCGTTTCTTTGCAGGTCACCATGGTTAACAATGGAAGAACAAGGATTTCAAGCATCACCCTCCTTTTAACATGTCAAGTCTGCCATTCTAACCCAATCAGCCTGACATAATGATCTTCAGCCTTGTGCTCGTCAACATTCTCACATGAGTTAACAAGACGATTACTGAAATGATCTCAGCAGGTCCTTTAATGACAGCAATGAAATGCAGTGAAAAGTTTTTTTCAGGATTAAGTTCATTTTCATGGCAAAGAAGGACTATGCAATTCATCTGATCACTCTTCATAACATTCTGGGGTATATGCAAATTGCTATTATAAAAACTTATGCAGCAACTTTTCCAATTTCCAATATTTATGTCATTCTCAACTTTTTTTTGGAAAAAAGTATTATTGCTGCCTACGCTTGCATTTATTTGATTATAAATGCATTCAAATTAGTAACATTATTACAATTTAATGTGATGTAAAATGTTATTAGATTGATTTTTAATAATTTATTTTAATAATTTTATTTTAGTAATTTATTTCTGTGGGGTCAAAAATTATGATAACAATAATAAAAAAAAAATCTTAACCAGTAAATAAGCATATTTTTAAAATGATTTTGAAATGTTTACATGCCACTAAAGTAATTATACATAAAATGTAGACATTTCAAACTTCTGAATAGTAGTGTAATTTATTTAAAGGTCCAGTGAAATTAAACTACGTTTTTTTAGATGTTAGTATCATTCATTCATTCATTTTCTTTTCGGCTTAGTCCCTTTATTAATCAGGGGTCACCACAGTGGACTGAACCGCCAACTTATCCAGCGTATGTTTTACGCAGCGGATTCCCTTCCAGCCACAACCCAGTACTGGGAAACATCCATACACACTCATTCACACACATACACTATGGACAATTCAGCCTACCTATACAGCATGTCTTTGGACTTGTGGGGGAAACCGGAGCACCTGGAGAAAACCCACGTCAACACGAGGAGAACATGCAGACTCCACACAGAAATGCCAAATGACCTAGCCGAGGCTCAAACCAGCAACCTTCTTGCTGTGAGGGGACAGCATTAATTTAGCGGGGGTTTTTTTTCACGTCACCTCATACTTCAGTTTCTCATCAAATCTTCCCACCAATCAAATGCTCTCTATTATCTGACATGCCCCGCCCCCTTCAAGACACTTCTCATTTTGTTTTCATTTGTTGCGCTTGAGCTCAACCACTTTCACTGGCAGAGCTGTGAGTAAAAACAAAATGCTACTGGCTGGTTTTTACAAAGGGGAGGAGCTACACTATGTTCCACCCTCTCTTCATGTTTCAGAGATTACTTCAAACATCGAATTAAAAATGCACATTTCAAAGCACTTCACGGGACCTTTACATTTCATAATGAATACAATTCATGGAGTAAAAAAACATTTTTATTAAACATACAGTAAAAATAGGTGTCATCTGTATTGTACAGGATATCATTAAGTTTAACAGAGCAAGGAATTTTTCACAGTATTTCCTATAATATTTTTTCTTCTGGAGAAAGTCTTATTTGTTTTATTTCGGTTAGAATAAAAGCAGTTTTAATTTTTTTTAAACCATTTTAAGGTCAATATTATTAGCCCCTTAAGCAATATTTGTTTTCGATTGTCTACAGAACAAACCATCATTATACAATGACTTGCCTAATTACCCTAACTTGCCTAATTAACCTAGTTAAGCCTTTAAATGTCACTTTAAGCTGAATACTAGTGTCTTGAAAAATATCTAGTCAAATATTATGTACTGTCATCATGGCAAAGATAAAAGAAATCAGTTATTAGAAATAAGTTATTAAAACTATTATGTTTACAAATGTGTTGTTAAAAATCTTCTCTCCATTAAACAGAAGTTGGGGAAAAGATATACAGGAGGGCTAATAATTCTGACCTCAACTGTATATCTTATGTGTCTGGTGCTATAAAGGTCATGATGGCCTTTAAAGGCTGTTATGGCATTCATTTAATACTTGAAATCTCAGTTTAAATGCTGAATCATGATGAATGATAAAGATGTGTAGATTACGGGGCTTTTTCTCTCTTTTCTTTTTCCAAGATGAGGTTTTGTCAGAGAACTTCCTGGACTACAAAAACCGAGGTGTGAACGGCTCCCACAAAGGGCAGATCGTCTGGAAGATTGAGGCCAGCTCCTACTTCGTGGAACGTATGTGCATTTTTTACAAAACACTCTTATTAAATGATGCCGCTTGTTATTATGTAAGATTATTTCCCACACACAGGATGCCATTAGAGCTGCTTAGGGTTTGTTTGCGGCTGTAAATGTTTGTATGGTTGCTATGGGAACAAGCACGAAGATGAAACCCTTACGAACGCCCCACAGTGCAAGTATTGATGGATGTTGTGAATGATGTTTATGTTATGGAAAATAATATTCTCTTTTCCTTTCGTCTTCAGAATAATGCATTGCGTAAAGTTTGGTTCGAGTGGATTGAATATGTAAGGCTAATACGGACAGATGTTTGTGGAGGTGTAAAACAAATGAGTCTTACCTTCCTAATAGAAAATATTGTGATCTCTGTTATACATTCATTTTAAACAGCAAACTAACAGACTTTCTCTCACAGTCTCAAGGAGCAAACATTCAATACAATTTAATAAGGAATTGGACCATGTATATATCTGACCACCCTAAATTGTTTAAAATGATTGTTTATTTATTCATTCATTCATTTTCTTTTCGGCTTAGTCCCTTTATTAATCAGGGGTTGCCACAGCGGAATGAACCCCCAACTTATCCAGCATATGTTTTGCGCAGCGGATGCCCTTCCGGCTGCAATCCATCGCTGGGAAACAGCCACACACACTCATTCACACTCATACACTACGGACAATTTGGTTTACCCAATTCACCTATAGCGCATGTTTTTGGACTTGTGGGGGAAACCGGAGAACCCGGAGGAAGCCCACGCGACCACGGGGAGAACATGTAAACTCCACACAGAAATGCCAACTGACCCAGCCGGGGCTCGAACCAGCGACCTTCTTGCTGTGAGGCGATTGTGCTACTCACTGCGCTACCATGCTGCCCCATGATTGTTTAATATTATTATTATTATTTATACTGTTATATTTATTTATTTATTTTGTATTATTATTATTTTCATTTATTTATTTAATTATTTATTTATTTATTTTGTATTATTATTATTATTATTATTATTATTATTAGTAGTAGTAGTAGTAGTAGTAGTATTGAAATTATCAAATATTTTTTAATTATTAAAATAAAATTATTGTTATAACAATATTGTTATAATAATAATTATTATTATTATTATTTGTATTTTTTATTATTATTATTGATATTGTTTTATTTTTTCACTTATTCATTTATTCATTATTATTATTATTATTATTATTATTATTTATATTGTTATTATTATTTATTTTGTATTTGTATCATTATTATTATTATTATTATTATTATTATTATTAATGATGATAATAATAATAATAAATTATTACATTTAAAATGATTTATTGTTAAATAAAATTATTATTATAACAACAACAATAATAATAATAATAATAATAATAATTATTATTATTATTATTATTATTTATATTGTTGTTATTATTTTTTTATTCATTTGTTTATTCATTTATTTATTTTGCATTTGTATTATGTATTATTATTATTATTATTATTATTATATTGTTATTATTATTTATTTATTCATTTGTTTATTCATTTATTTATTTTGTATTTGTATTTTGTATTATTATTATTATTATTATTATTATTATTGTTATGTTTTATGTTTGTTTATTTTTGTGTTTGTATTATATTTTAAAAAAGAGAAATTGAATGGCAAATACAATTTTTATAACTTTTTTTTTTAAATGTACTGTTTTTCATCTTGCTATATAAAAAAAAAAAAGAAAAAAAGATAAACCACTTCTGAACAAACAAATTGTTCAATGTTGTTTCAGTTGTGAAGAGAAGTTCACTCAGATGTGGCACTCTCTCTCAAAAACACATTTAGTTTAAATATAGCGAGAGTGATGAAAAGATGCGGATGTGTTTGTATTAATATAGAGCGCAGGTCTCAGCTGTTTGAGGGTTTTACACTGTCCTTCAGCTCTAAAAGCACTGGTGTATTACACTTCCAGGCCATATGGCTCATATGCTGTTGCTTTTTCCAAATGTATTTTTGGCACATGTACTGTTGAGGATACTAGAGAGAAATTGTGCCTACATGCACATTCAAACTCTCATCGCCCACTAAAGCACCATGATTTCTCCTTAACTTGTGCACAAAAAGCTTAATCTGTATTTAGTGCTATATATTCACACTGTAAAGCTGTCGACTCAAATTTTAACTGAAGTACTGCGCTTGACTCGATTTAAGTTGAGTCAACTAAAAAAGCTCTGCAGCAAGTTGCCTTAATTTTAAGTCAACTATTTTTATTTATAGGATTCTTGCTAAAATGTGAATGACAAATTTTTCTCCATGAGATTTGAGACCACCATTCTATCATACAATTCTCATTTTTTTTCAACCTATATTTATTGCAAGAATCAATATCAACAACAACAGGACATTCGTTATAATGAAGTGCTGGTGTTACAAGAAATAGTCTCCTGTTGCTCTAATTGGCACAGAACCTTAAAAAGGTCAGTGATATAGCAGAATGCGGCCAATAAGGAAGAAGAGAGAAGTGATTTATGATTGATCTATGAATAAAAAGTGTTTTGTTATTGTATAAATGTGACCAATCACATGTAATGCAGCATGATCTGAGTTCAGGGAAATACACAGAAGTAAATCACCATCATTTAAGATCGCAATAATGTATGAATTGAAATCATGATTTTTTTATTTTTTTTAATAATCGTGCAGCTCTATCCAGGTATGTTCTGAAGTGTACAAGTATTACAGTGAGTTGTGTAAGGTGTTTTATATGTGTTGGTAGTTACATAAAGATCTAAATAAATCCCCTATACAGTAGAGGGTTTTTGTATAAACAGTGATAAACTAGGGCTGTATAAAGTCCATTTTCTGTTGTCCATTTTAATGTTTGTAGATTTGATGTTAATTAGTTGATTAATTTCTAATTCCAAAAGCATGTGGGAACATTGAAATCATAAAACAATAAATCCTTCTGAATGTTGGAAATTGTGTTTGTTTTTTTGGGGTCAAATTGACCCCTAACATAATTCGTGTTCCCATCCTTCATAAAAGAATTTCCAAATTTTATAAATTACAAAAATGTGTATTAATACATAATATAAAACAATTAAAGCACCATATACACTACCTGACAAAACTCTTGTCGTAAAATAAGTTATTTTGATAGATCCAGATTTGGCTTCAGTACTGACTAAACTAGTCACTACCTGACAAAAGTCTTGTCGTAGATTCCCAGTTGTAAGAGCAACAAGTAATAACTTGACTTCTAGTTGATCATATGGAAAAGTGGCAGAAGGTAGATTTTTCCCATGAATCATCTGTTGAACTGAATCCCAATCATCACAAATACTGCAGAAGACCTATTGGAACCCGCATGGACCCAAGATTCTCACAGAAATCAGTCAAGTTTGGTGAAGGAAAAATCATGATTTGGGGTTATATTCAGTATAAGGGGCGTGTGAGAGATCTGCAGAGTGGATGGCAACATCAACAGCCTGAGGTATCAAGACATTTGTGCTGCCCATTACATTACAAACCACAGGAGAGGGCAAATTCTTCAGCAGGATAGCACTCCTCATACTTCAGCCTCCACATCAAAGTTCCTGAAAGCAAAGAAGGTCAAGGTGCTCCAGGTTTGGCCAGCCCAGTCACCAGACATGAACATTATTGAGCATGTCTGGGGTAAGATGAAGGAGGAGGCTTTGAAGATGAATCCAGAGAATCTTGATGAACTCTGGGAGTCCTGCAGGAAAACTTTCTTTGCCATTCCAGATGACTTTATTAAAGTTATTTGAGTCATTGCAGAGATGTATGGATGCAGTCCTCCAAGCTCATGGGAGTCATACACAATATTCATTCTTATTCCACTGCACCATGACTTTATACTCTATACTGTACATTATTTCTGTTAAGTGACAAGACTTTTGTCTAAGCAAAGTCAGACCTTACTGTCCTAATTAAATAATTTAAAAATCAAGGCATGAACATATTTTATTTTGGTAAAATAAGCATAATCTAGAGGCCTTTGCCTTTCATTTAAGCCACTTCTGATACCAAATGATCAACTAGAAGTCAAGTTATTATTTGTTGTTCTTAAAACTTGGATAGGCGACAATAATTTTGTCAGGTAGTGTATACATTTTTCAATATTAAGTGAGAGTTTATGGTGATTTGCCAATTTTGTCTATATGCTGTGGGTATATATCTCTGAATGTATAAGGGGAAGGGAGGGGGGGAGGGGGGATTGGGATATTTCTAGGGGTATTTAAGAAGTCATGGCATAAATTACCTTACACAAGCCTTTTAGTAAAAAAAAAAACTTAGAGACCCTCAAAGATTTAAAAATGTTACCAGAACTGTAGGTTAATAGGAGAGTAAAACAGTTAATTAATCTTTTGACATTTAAAACCACATTTTATTTAATGTTTTTTTTTGTTTAAGCTTGCACAAGAAATATTATAGTTTGTGATGAAGACGTCATTTAAATGTCACTGTTTTTGAGATCTATAATCAGACATTTAATAATGCCCTGCTGCTTAAAATCAGATCTAATAATGGAAATTGTTGTCACTGTTTTTATTATAGTAAAAAATAGAAATATGAAGTTATAGTCTACATTTTTTTAAATTGTCCTTTAAATATGGCTGACCTCAACTTCCCATTTAAACATGAAATCATGAAATATATATATATATATATATATATATACAGTGGGGGAAATATGTATTGAACACGTCACCATTTTTCACAGAAAAAATATTTCTAAAGGTGCTGTTGACTTTTCACCAGATCTTTAATGTGTGTTTTCTATTGGATTCAAGTCAGGTGATTGGCTGGGCCATTCTACAGCTTGATTTTCTTTCTCTGAAACCATTTGAGAGTCTTCTTAGCTGCATTTTGGATCATTGTCTTGCTGAAATGTCCACCCTGGTTTCATCTTCATCATCCTGCTAATGTAGATGTTGGACTGAAGCAGCTCATATTAATTTACAATGAGGAAGGGCAGAGGGTTGCTGAAGAACCACTGAGAGATTTCAGCTGCTGTCTGGGCTTTCACTGCCTTTCAACACCTCCCTTTCTTCATGTGTTCAATACTCATTCCCTGTGTCATTTCATTTTTTGCACATAACTTAATTTGTAAACTAATTAGATTTGTTTTCTTTGCATACATGTATTTCTTTGGTTGTTACCAACATCTGGTAAAGGTTTCAAGCCAACAGCACCTTTAGAAATAGGTTTTCTGAGAAAAATTGGGACGTGTGTGTGTGTGTGTGTGTGTGTGTGTGTGTGTGTGTGTGTGTGTGTGTGTGTGTGTGTGTGTGTGTGTGTGTGTGTGTGTGTGTGTGTGTATATATATATGTATATGGGGTGGCTCAGTGGTTAGCACTGTCGCCTCACAGCAAGAAAGTTGCTGGTTCGAGCCTCGGCTGGGTCAGTTGGCATTTCTGTGTGGAGTTTGCATGTTCTCCCCGTGTTGGCGAGGGTTTCCTCCGGGTGCTCCAGTTTCCCCCACAGTCCAAAGACATGCGCTATAAGTAAATTGCGCTATAAGTGAATTGAATAAACTAAATTGGCCGTAGTGTATGTGTGTGCATTTGAGAGTGTATGGGTGTTTCCCAGTACTGGGTTGCAGCTGGAAGGGCATCCACTGTGTAAAACATATGCTGCCCTGATGAATAAAGGGACTAAGCCAAAGGAAAATGAACGTGTGTGTGTATATACACATATATATACGTGTGTGTGTTTGTGTACAGTTTTTAGTATTAATATTATTATTATTATAAGGTGCTAAGGAAACGTATCTTATTCTTATTGAAAAAACATGAATTCAGAATGATATACTGTAGAATTAAATACAATTGACCAAAACACACCAAAATAACTAAACCATTAATTAAAATTACAATTATTAAACTATTATCTTTTTATTTTCTTTCTATCACAGTGTTTTCTTTCCTGTACTGTTGCTATTGTCATGTTTAAATAGGAAGTTAAGGTCATTCATCGTCAAAGACCTACAACTAATAGACCATAACTTCATATTTCTATTTTTGCTCCATAACCGAAACCAGCAACAACCAGACTTCCTGAAATAAAGTATAAGAGCATGATACATAAACAGACACTATGCTAGTTACTTGCTGTTTCTTTTCACGCTCAAAAAATGATGTTTGCTGTTTGTTTCTTAAGTTTTTTTGGGGACAACTTAATTGTTTTGTTCAATCCATTTCAATTTGTACTACTAAGAAGTGAACTTAATTCCTTCATGTTACCCCAACACAAATCCCTGCATTTTTACAGTCCAGTAATCCCATTTATAGTTTTATTAACCAACACAATAAAAAAGCTCTGCATATCTGAAATGACATTTGACATCTTGTGTGTTTACCTGTGTTTCAGCGGAGACTAAGATCTGTTTTAAATATTATCATGGAGTTAGTGGAGCGCTTCGGGCCACAACACCATGCGTGACCGTGAAGAACCCCTCTGCACCGGTGAGCCAAAAAAACAAAACAAAACTGTCTTTTATTTTATGTCATGATTTAAATGTCCTGCCATTATGCCTTTGAATTAGCAGGAGCAAAGCTGTGACCATCATGTGACCTGTGCTATAAAATATTCACTGTCATGATGAGTTATATAGCTGTGAAGGCAAATGCAGCTGTTTTTATCTTTCCTCACGTTTGACGAAGAGTTTTTGAAGAGCAGAATAGTCTGTGCCATCTGTTTCTCAGAGGATTAACGCCGCAGATAATCTCAGGTTATCATTTCATGGCTTAATAAAGCACCTCCATAGCAACACAGCCAAAACACTCTCACCCGCTCACATAAAGTGTGCTGCTGTTTGCCATAGAGAGAGAGAGAGAGAGAGAGAGAGAGTTTAGGCATCATTGTTTCAAAATCTTAAGACATTAATCTGTACAATTTTCAAATGTAATTTAAGATGAAGGAATCCTGGTTTTGTTCTGTCTTTTTTTCTATCTATCTGTTGTATTATCTATCTATTCTTCTATCTGTCTATCATTCTATCTTTCTATCATTCTATTTATCATTCTATCTATCGTTTTCTCTGTTATTCTGTCCATCCATCTCTTGTTCTATTGTTCTATCTTTGTCTGTCTGTCTATCTATCTATCGTTCTGTCTATATCCGTCCGTCCGTCCGTCCGTCCGTCTGTCTATCGTTCTATCTATCTTTATATCTATCGTATCTATCTGTCTGTCTATCTATCTATCTGTCTGTCTGTCTGTCTATCTATCTATCTGTCTATCTATCTATCGTTCTGTCTATCTTTATATCTATCGTTCTGTCTGTCTGTCTGTCTGTCTGTCTGTCTATCGTTCTATCTATCTTTATATCTATCATATCTATCTGTCTGTCTATCTATCTATCTGTCTGTCTGTCTGTCTATCTATCTATCTGTCTATCTATCTATCGTTCTGTCTATATTTATATCTATCGTTCTGTGTATCTGTCTGTCTGTCTGTCTGTTGTTTTATTTGTCATTCTATCCATCTATCTGTCATTCAATCTGTCATTCTATCCATCTATCTATTGTTCTAGCTATGGTTTTATCTGTCATTCTGTCCATCTATCTATTGTTCTA
>CAIGQV010018314.1:275262-309883 GCA_903798115.1 Danio jaintianensis | reverse complement strand
ATATATATATATATATATATATTTTGATATTCTGTTTTGATGACTTTTTTTAATATTTAGTTCTTTTCTGTTTTTGTGTATTTTGATCTGCGGTGTTTTGTTTATTTGGCTTTTGTTTCTATGTTTGTTTTTCTTTGACTATTGTTTGCTTTGTTTCTTTGTTTAGTTTATTTTCTAGTGTTAATTTAGCTTTTTTCTGTTTTGTTTTAGTCTTTTGTTGTATTATTTTGTTTGTTCTATTCGGTTTTGTTTGTTATCTTTACTGTTTTTGTTCTTTTGTTCTGATATTTTAGTTCTGTTTTCTTTTCATTCTGCTGTTTCTGCTTTGTTTTCTTATATTTTTATTTTTTGTTTTTATTTGTTTTTGTTCTTTTCTTTTCTATTGCTTTTTTATTTCAGTTTTGGTTCTGTTTTAATTTAATAATAATAGGTATGACACAGGTATTACAAAAAGGAGGTGAAATATGAGGACACAGCTGACGTCATCATTTCTCAAAAAGCTTATAAATCACACAGAATGAGTTTAATCAGAGAGTAAAGCTGTACACTGTTTCCTGTGATGGTTGGGTTTAGGGGTAGGGTGGGGTTAGGCCAATACAAAATACGGTTTGTGCAGTATAAAATCAATGGAAACCTATGTAATGTACCCACTTTTCACAAAAACAAACATGTGTGTGAGTGTGTATGTGTGTATACTGTGTATATTTATTATGTATATATAAATACACACATGCATGAATATAAATGAGAAAATGTTTATATATATATATATATATATATATAATATTATAAAAACAGATATATATATATATGATACAAATATAGTAAAAAACATATTTAAAAAGTATGTAAATGTTTGTTTTATATAGTTTTTTATTTGTTTATATATACATAATAAATTTACACATACATATGTATATTTTTTATCAGTATATAAATACACAAATGCGTGCATACATTTAAGAACATTTTTATTTCTATTTAGATATAAAATATGTATGTATATGATACAAATCATATTTATTAAAATATATATAAAAAATCTATGTAAATATTCTTGTTTTATGTGTGCCTATATATGCACACACATACACATATATATAAAAAGTATGTAAATATTTTAGTTTTATATCGTTTTGTTTAATGGTTAATGTGTGTTTATATATGCATAATAAATATACACAGTGCACACAAATATATTATGTAAAAACTATGAATTTTAATGCAATTTAATCATGACTAATCTTTGCTCAGCTCTAGTTCATTTCTGTTGGCGTGGAAACCCACGCCAACACGGGGGGAACATGCAAACTTCACACAGAAATGCCAGCTGGGACTCGAACCAGCGACCTTCTTGCTGTGAGGCGACAGTGCTAACCACTGAGCCACTGTGTCGCCCTTTTTCATGATATATTTTGTCATTATATTTGAATCTTTCTATGCAGTTTGGTTTTAGTCTGATATTACTATGTTTCTTTTCTATTGTTCTCTTTTATGCTTGTTTTGTTCTGTTATTATTCTGTTATATTCTCTTCTGTTGTTCATTTATGTGCTCTCTTCATTTGTCTAATACATCTGCCATTCTTTTTCATTACGATCAGATTTCCAGGCCACCGGACTGAAGAAAGGAATGTTTTTTAACCCCGACCCCTACCTAAAGATCGCCATCCACCCTGGCAAACATAGCATCTTCCCAGCGCTGCCTCACCACGGCCAGGAGAAGAGATCCGGCATCGTCTGCAATACCATTAATCCTGTTTGGCAGAGGGAGGTATGGCAAACAAACAAGAGCAAATGCACCAGATTAAACATGCTTATATACAAATCCACATAAAACACTATCTGCTCGCAGTCTTATTTATTCATAGACGTTTAACCCAACGCTGGCCTTCTGTGCTTTGTAGAGAGTCCACACAGAGTTGGTCCTGTAAATCCTTCATTCTACAAATAGACTGGATGCGTCACTGCAGACTCACAAACACTGACGCTGTTTGACGGGCGGGATTTTCATTAAACTGCATGTCATCTTTGTAGGGCTGGGAATTGGGATACTAGTTTTATTTATACAGTGCTCAACATATATGAATACACCCCTCACAAATCTCTCACTCAAATGAATGTTTTCTATAGGAAGCTTTACAATATTATATGTGTGCATATACACTACCTGACAAAAGTCTTGTGGCCTATCCAAGTTTTAGGAACAACAAGTAATAACTTGACTTCTAGTTGATCATTTGGTTTCAGAAGTGGCTTATATGAAAGGCAAAGGCCTCTAGTTTACGCTTATTTTACCAAAATAAAATATGATCATGCCTTGAGTTTTAATTAATTAGGACAGTAAGGTCTGACTTTGCTTAGGCAAAAGTTTTGTCACTTAACAGAAATAATGTACAGTATAGAATATAAAGTCATGGTGCAGTGGGAAAAGAATTAATATTGGGTATGACTCCCATGAGCATGGAGGACTGCATCCATACGTCTCTGCAATGACTCAAATAACGTATTAATAAAGTCATCTGGAAGAAAGCGTCTTGCAGGACTCCCAGAGTTCATCAAGATTCTTTGGATTCATCTTCAATGCCTCCTCCTTCATCTTGCCCCAGACATGCTCAATAATGTTCATGTCTGGTGACTGGGCTGGCCAATCCTTGACCTTCTTTGCTTTCAGGACCTTTGATGTGGAGGCTCAAGTATGAGAAGGAGTACTATCCTGCTGAAGAATTTGCCCTCTCCTGTGGTTTGTAATGTAATGGGCAGCACAAATGTCTTGATACCTCAGGCTGTTGATGTTTCCATCCACTCTGCAGATCTCTCACACGTCCCCGTACTGAATGTACCCCAAACCATGATTTTTCCTTCACCAAACTTGACTGATTTCTGTGAGAATCTTGGGTCCATGCGGGTTCCAATAGGTCTTCTGCAGTATTTGTGATGATTGGGATGCAGTTCAACAGATGATTCATGGGAAAAATCTACCTTCTCCCACTTTTCCAAATGATCAACTAGAAGTCAAGTTATTATTTGTTGCTCTTACAATTGGGATCTGCAACAAGACTTTTGTCAGGTAGTGTACATTAGTCAGTATAAAGCCAAATCTGGAGCTAATCTAGCAAAAAAACTTATGATAACAGTCCAAAATTTGTATTTATTTATTTATTTGTATTTGTATTTATGCAAATTCCACTATTAAATATGAAAATAAGGTTGAACTAATGTAAACAGTTGGATTTAACAGAATAATATTTCATCTTTTTGGAGCAGGTGAGATGAGATCGTCTGTATTTGATGGGATTGTTTTCATGTTGTAGATGGCCGTCTTCTGTTAAGTGCTCTTATTAGATTAGCAAAGAGTAGCGGAGATCACCTTACAGCAGAGGATTAAAATAGATCAAGAGAATGAATGACAGAGAGTTTAGTTTCATTATTGAAGTTATGCTGTTTGGTGAATGTTCTTTAATTTTGGACATGTCATGCATCAAACACGCATGTAGCAGTGCTGCAGTCATATTTTCACATTGTTTTAAATGATTGATCGGTTGATAGTTCCAAGTAGGGCTGAACAATATATCGTTTGAGCATCGATATCGCAATGTGTGTATCCGCAATAGTCACATCGCAGGATTAGATTATTTATTAAATATTAAAATACAATAAATATTATTGTATAAAATGATTTATAAAATGATGACCATGTTATTTTACATTTGATTGTTACATTTTTGTATTTGATTACTGTTAGACTCCCCAGAAAACCATAAAGCACTGTTTATTTTATTTTTGCTCTGTCGTATTTATATATGATTGTAATTTATTATATTTATAAAATACTTTATCATCCCTAGTTGATCTAAATAATTGAAATCTTTCTAAATAGAGCTATCAATTATCTGGTGAAATGATATTTTATATCACAATATATAATCGCAGCAAAACAAAATATCGTAATGCCAAATTTTTCCAAAATCGTGCAGCCCTAGTTCCAAGGATGCTATCAGAATTGGGTAAAAGTGCTTTCTCTTCCTATGTCCCTTGAATTTGGATTACACAATACACTCAACTTCACTACATTGCCAACTATGAGTACTTTTAAACATCTTTTGTATACTGTTTTAAAGGGCAGTTGTAATTGTTTTTCACAATGTGATTATGAATTATGATTTGTGGATGTGTAAATTGTGATGTTTTCTTTGTGAGTCTTTTATGCAACGTTTATGTGCTCCTGTCTTGTCAAGATATCAGATGGTAATATCTCAGTGTGACTTCCTGGCCAAATTTCAATTCAATTCATCTTTATTTCTATAGCGCTTTTACAATGTAGATTGTGTCAAAGCAGCTTAGCATAGAAGTTCTAGTAAATTGAAAGTGCTTCAGTCCAAAGTTAAAATTCAGTTTAAGTTATAAGTAAAGGAATTGTAATAATAATAATTGATGTTGCCATTGTGCAAGAAACAGACAAGCTCTGGGTGAAATGTTAATGCATGACATGTTTTATGTCATGCATAAATTAATAACAGTGTTTTTAATATTAATTAAGAACAACTACTCACATTGCATTCATATAACTTTGTAAAATCCACAATTTCTAGATGCTTTTTTTCATTTTAAGTTATAAAATTCTGTTTGAAATGATTGCTGTTTCTTCCTCTGTGTTTTTTTTTTTATATTTTCTGCTCGTAGCGCTTTAATTTTGTGTCTTTGCCTACGGATGTGTTGGAGATTGAGGTAAAGGACAAGTTCGCCAAAAGCCGTCCCATCATAAAGCGTTTCTTGGGCAAGCTGTCCATGCCAGTGCAAAGACTACTGGAGAAGCATGCTATCGGGTACGCATTACCACCACACCACACGACAACAACCTCAAACCATTATTTATTCTGAGTGTGCCTCACACAGGTGAGTTGGCTTGACAAACCACCTGTAGAAAACCTCTTTCTTCATCTCTCTACCACTTTAACCGACACTTGCACCAGTTTTGCACCAGACACGTTCTTACAATCACTGCATATCTATAAAAACAAACACTGTGTGTTTATAAAGCTTTATAGAGCTTCACACAGGTGAGTGGGCTTGACAAACCACCTGTAGAAACAATCCTACTCTCTCTAAAAAAAAGAAACACACACACACTCAACCTCCTTAAGGCTGATTTATACTCGATGCATTCGCTAGATCGCTTGAGTGTGCGCAGCAAATATGACGTCATCGCGGAGGTGGTGGAGGTTCACTTTGGGTGCGCGCGACATGATTTCAGCTGGCGGAGCGCACAAAATGTTTCAAGACTCAAGCGAACATTTCGTGCGGTGCTGCATTTGATTTGAGTTGAGTATGAATCACTTTGAAGAGATTTAGTATGAAACAGGTACGACTGTACAGACATCTTTATGATCCGTCCATGTGTGATCATAGGGAGAACCAGATGACCAATAATTCTTGGCTAGAAATTGCAACAGCTGTGAGAAAGGAGGAAAGTTTTTGTAAAAATAGTTTGGAAAAACTTGAAAGATAAGTTTGTTAAAGCCAAAAAGAGAGGCCATGGCAAAAGTGAAAACCCAATTTTACATTTAAAACAACTTAATAGTTACAAAACTATAATTAAGAAACAAATAATTTCTTTGATAACTAGAAAGGAATATTTGAACCTATCGGTTTACAATATACTGATGCCCTGTTTTTCTAGGCTTTACAGGTGATAATGGTCAGGAATGTTGGACCATTATTGCCTTTTTAGCATGTAAGTAGAGGACACAAACTAGCCAGACAGTAATGTGTGAATTGTGGAGTGGGCTAAATCTAAAAAACAGTCAGTCTGCTTGTGTTTGATTTTTTTTATTTTTTATTATTTAGCAAGGTAAAACAGTGCTTTTTCTCCTATTTTTAATCACCAGACAGAAATGTTTATATATTAGTATGTATTATGTCTCACACACACAGGCCTAGTAAATATAACACACTGTAGACTACTTTATACTTTGTAAATAAAGTACAAACTTTTTTTTAAATATATATTTGCTTTTTCATTGGAGCATGACTTGGACGATTTTCATTTTTGTGCAATGATTATGTAGATAGATATAATAGCTACTGTTATTGGCCATGTGAAAAACCTTTAGATCTTATTTACTTCATGTAATGTATGTATTTATGGTCGAAAATAAATGTATAAACAGTTTAAAAATAAGCCAAAAAATTACAATAAGTAATAACCATAAGGTAACATTTTGTGAATTAGCCTATTTGGTATGTGTATTATTATTGTTTTGCTTTTATTTTTGCCATAATAAAATAAATATTTGTAGAGTAACCCATGTTCTGTTGTCATTAATATGTTAATAAACTTCAATAGGTAGAACTGTCCGAGATATAAACAAAAGCAAGTGATGCAAAGTTGATTATATATGGTAAATGATTATAAAAATCTTAAAAGTCTTGAATGGTATTAATGATATGACCTAGTTCCGGAAACGTCCTACTTCTATGTTTATCCGTCTGATTTCTTTTGACCGCCCCCTGTCGTTTTAAAGAATATCTCAACGCCGAACGCGTCAAGTATAAAAGCCTCGTCCATTTTGCTAGAGGTGCGTGATGCGGCGCCAGGCGAAGGTATAAATCAGCCTTTACTCTAGCACTTAATTCTCTGAGCACTAACTGTCCCTTTGTGTAATTAATACTTCTTGTGTGTATTGCCTCTTCTTGTTGAATCACTGAATGCCTCCTTAATTGTAAGTCACTTTGGACAAAAGAATCTGCTAAATGACTACATGAATGTAAATGCATTAAAAAGATCATCAAACCAAATCTAGCCTCTTTTTTTGTTATTTAAGCTGTATTTTTCTTATGTGACCTTGCTTTTCATGCTAATGAGGTGAAATGCTAATGGAATGGTATTTGCTTGTGTTTCTTGTCACAGTGATCGAGTGGTCAGCTATACTCTGGGTCGAAGACTTCCAACAGAGCATGTCAGCGGGCAGCTGCAGTTCAGGTTCGAGATCACCTCCTCCATTCATCCAGGTGATTACAGTTTTTATTATACTTTTAAATATTATATAGCTTTAACATATTCTGATATGCATTCGGCTGCTTTAAAGGTCCCATGAAAGTAAAATAAGTGTTTTTTTAGATGTTAGTATCAGTATGTTAGTTTTAAGGTGATCTATAAGCTAGTGTGCTCCAAAGCAGTGACAAACTTCATGGTTAGAAAATATAAATCTGATATAAGCATCCAAAGCTTTCAGTTTGTCACTTCTGACTAAATGGATCAACGATTTTGTTTTTCCACATCACCTCATACTTTAGTTTCTCATTAAATCTTCCGACCAATCAAATGTTCTCTAGCATCTGACATGCCCTGCCCCCTTCAAGATGCTTCTCATTTGCTTTTCATGTGATGCTCTTGAGCTCACTGGCAGAGCTGTGATAAAACACAACGCTATTGGTTGCTTTTTTTTTAAGGGGGAGGAGCTACTTTATGTCCCGCTCTCTCTTCATGTTTCAGTAGAGATCACGTCAACCATTGAATAAAAAAATATGCATTTCAAAGCACTTCACGGGACCTTTAAACAAAGATCTCTACATAATGGTGATGACCTGGTGTGGAAATTGTAGCTGTTAATGGTTTGTAGTTTTGTGTTTTCATCATGTCGGTTATCTTAATATTTTATGATAATTGATACAATGATTGATAAATTTGTCTAATTAATTCCACATATTAGATTCACCTCATATGGTTCATTTAGAAATAAAATCTAGCAATATTGTCAGAATGATGGCTTGGTCAGCCAAATCTGGCTTGGGTCCTTTCCCAAACCCACCCTTATTTCTCTCCCAGTTGAATCCTGTGCTATTTCTCAATGCCCTTTATAAAAATACACTTCTGTTCAAAAGTTTGGAGACAGAACATTTTAATGTTTTGAAAAGAAATGTCATTATTTGCATAATTTAATATTATTTACATATTTATTATTATTTGAACACATTTTATGTAATTCATTCCTGTGATTGCAAAGCTGAATTTTAGTTTCAGTGTCACATGATCTTTCTTAAAACTTTCTAATACAGTGATTTGCTGCAAGAAACATTTCTTCTTATTATTGAAAACAATTATGCTGCTTAATATTTCAGTGAGGAAAAAAACAAAACATTTATTTGAAATAGATTTATTATTCTAAATGTAACTTTTGATAAATTTATTACATCTTTGCTAAATAAAAGTTAATTATTGACCCTAAACATTTGAGCAGTGTTTCATATTTGATGAATAAAGGCTTAACTTTAAGCTAGGGTAATTAGGCAAGTCATTGTATAACGATGGTTTGTTCTGTAGACAATCGAAAACAAATATTGCTTAAGGGAGCTAATAATATTGACCTTATAATGGTTTTAAAATAATTAAAAACAGATTTATTCTAGTCAAAATAAAACAAATAAGACTTTCTCCAGAAGAAAAAATATTATTGGAAATACTGTGAAAAATTCCTTGCTCTGGTAAACATAATTTGGAAAATATTTGAAAAAAGAAATGCACAGGAGGGCGAATAATTGAGACTGTTTGTACCCTGAGCTCACGTGTTTTTCCTCACATTTGGCATTTCTGGTATTGATTCTGCTATATATTGTGCATCAGAACTAGACAGTAATTGTTGTATGCATCGTACCGAATATGTGTAGGTCACAGATTTCTATTGTCTCCCCGCAGATGATGAAGACATGTCTCTCAGCACAGAGCAGCCGGTGGCGGCAGCAGAAGCTCAAGCTCAGCCTCAAGCTGAAGACACCATGAGTTTAGATCTCGGAGCCCCGGAGCTGCCCTTAGATGGAGATACGGCTTCAGTCGAGATGCCCATGGATGTTGAATCTGGCCAAAGCTGTGCAGCTGAAGCAGACGTCATAGAGGAAGAGTGTTTAGAGGAAGAACAGCAGGAAGAAGCAGCAGCAACAGAGATGGAGCAAAGTGAAACCAACGCAGAAGAAACAACACAAGTAAAATAATTTAATTCAATTCAAGTTTATTTGTATAGCGCCTTTCACAATAATTATTGTTTCAAAGCAGCTTTACAAAAGGTGCACATTACTGCATTACAATCAAATTCGGAAAAGTTAAGATTATTAGTTACCATAACTTCATTAGTTACTAATACCTTTAACTAATAAACTAGTAATTAATAGCTTTTAATAGTTAAAGTTATTATAAATAAACATAGTTAACCTGCAGTTATATAGTATATAGGTGATGTCCATGTGTACATGATCAGTGAAGTGTATTTGTGTATTTAGGCCCAATCCCAATTCTATTTTTTACCCCTACCCCTTCTCCTTGGCCCTTGAAACAGAGTGTGAAGGGGAATAGCTTCAAATTTACCCCTAAGAAATGGGACAGCACTACAACACACACACACACACATCATCATATATCGTCGTGAGCTCTTACTTCATAATATGAGCTTGACGATGGCGATTTATATTCAGGAAATCAGAGAAGGCAAAGATATCATTTAATCATAATGAAATAAAGCTCGTAACCGTACTGTGCATTTACACCATGGCCATATTCATCTATGTAAACACAAGAAAACCACATTACCATTATACCAGACACTGTAAAAAGGTCATTCCCAGCCACTAGGCTTTTCTGACAGGGTATTCCAGTGTCATTGAGTGACAGATGTGAAAGTATGTTGTGGGACTGCTATACAGGAGTTAATATTATGGATTATAGATAGCCAAATTTAGGGTTTTTAAAAAATATATATTTAATTTTTTTTAAACATGACCGTAAAACACGAACGCCATTCTGAATGTATTAAAACATGCTTGTTTGTTATAAAAAATTCTTAGTAATGCCAAAAAAACTGAAATTTGTGCATTTCCTGACTTGCGTGTGCAGCCATGTTGCTGTTGTACCTGGTGTATTCTGGGAAATTTTCGTACCCCTTGGTTTCTAGTGTGGTCCTGGAAAATCTCTTCCCCTTAGCCCTACGCCTTCAAGCTAAAAAGAATTGAGACACCCCTAACCCTTTACATGAATGCGCAAAACGAGGGGTAGGGGTAAGGGGAAGGGCCAAGGGGAAGAATTGGGATTGGGCCTAAGTTTATGTGTTGTCCTTGAAGTCTCGGATGGTTGGCATCATCTCTTCGCAGGTCTTGGATCCAATCAATGGTGCTGAAGAAGAAGAAGCAGAGAATGATTGCGCCTTTGCAGAAGAGTCTACAGAAGCTCCCGCAGGAGAGGAAGAGGAAGCGATTTCAGATCCGCAGCCGACTTTAGAGGAGCCAGATGCGGATTTAGAGGAAGGCTGCTCACTGAGGATCCGAACCACTCCAAGAAGGAAACCCCGTCCCTGCTCTTTACCTGTGTCTGAGCTTGAGACGGTCATCGCTTCAGCCTGTGGGGAACCCGAAACGCCACGCTCTCATTACATCCGAATACACCACCTGCTTCACAGCCTGCCGGCCACTCAACCACAAGCAGGAGACTCCGCCGGGCCCGAACCGGACCGACCAATGGGTGTAGAGGAGGAAGATGAAGAGGAAGAAGAAGAAGAAGAAGAAGAAGGTGTAACTCTTGAAGATCATGCTTTAACACCCAATGGCCCTCGCAGGACTCTTCCTCGCAGCCGCTCACATGAACGCCTCTCTGACCTTATTCAGATGCTGGATGGAGATGGACATCCACTCGTGGCTGAGGGGCAAACCGGAGGTCAGAGGTCACCCGATTTGAGCCCGGTGGCGTGCTGTAGTCACATGTCCCCGAGAGCTTCTGGACCCATTCGGGCACCGTCCCTAGACAGCGCACGGAGGTCCGAGAGCACAGTGTTCTCCTCGCAGGATGATGAGGACGAGATGGAGCAGCCGAACGGCATTCTGGGATCTGAAACAGACATGGAGCAAGGCGCTAAATGTCGGGAGCCGGGCGACGGGAGCTGTCAGTGGGAGGAGGCGCCGGACAGTCACATTCAGAGCCCTCACGGCATTATGGGTAATGGAGAAGCGGCCGGACAGAGCAGCAGAAGTGAGTAGACTTGCATGGGTTTTCAGGCTTAGATCGTGTGTTGCAGGTTTGTAGAGAAGTTGTTTTCAAAGGGGTAGTTCACCCAAAAATGAACATTTGCTGGTTATTTATTCACCATTTAAATAGTAGAGATGTAACGGTACATGTATTCATCCCAAACAGTCACAGTATGAGGCTCACGGCTCGGTTCACGTGCTCCCACGACGAATACGGTCAGTCCAGATGTGCAGTAACTGTTAGAACATGTACTTGTGCCTGAAACCGCGACACAGTAGCGCTCAGGAGTGCTTCCGCTATTTTGCCGTTGTCATGCTGCGTGCAACACTAGTCCCGCCTCCCAGTTCTTCTGATTGGTCCACTGCTCTGAAACTGACACTATGTATGACAAATGAGCACCGCTGTGGGTGAAAGTTGAAATTGTTTTATCTTCTTCACACGACTTCTAAAAACACGGTGAAGCAAAAGACTTGAGTGGATAATGGTCAACTTCTGTAAACAATAAAAATATAAGATATTGTCTTATCTTGTGAGCTTGTAAGTCAGTCTGTGAGTAAGTGACTTCTCTACACAAACACATAACAGTTGTTGTCCGTGTTGTGGAAAATTGTTCTGGATTGCAAAAACATTTCATAAGTTTTCAAAAAAATAAAGAAGTCTGAAGTCTTTAAAGTTGCTAGGCAATTGGCCGAAGGTCTGATGAGTGTAGGCTAGCACACAGTTTAAATACACTTCTTTGTCTTAACACTCCACCCAAATTTACACATTAGCATTTACACATTAGCCCTCCACTAATAGGATCTTAGTTCTTCCAGGGGCTCCCTACCCATGGCCAATTGAGTAATTTCATTGCCACCAATAGAATCTCAGGTTTTAGGGATCCTACCCATGATCACTTAAGGTCTTTCCTTCCTGCTATTCAGCAGAAACAACGCTCAACAATATATCTTGTTCACTCTACATTGAGTTGTCAACTGTAAGCTCAGCTGAGGTTCACATGGGTACTTTTAGGGTCATAGGATTTTGGAAGTCATTGCAACTGAGAGTGGGTGCATGTCTGAGTGTGCAGGTGTGCACGAGCATGAGTCGCACATGAAACAGAACGCAAGTGCCCTTATGACCTTACTTCCATACATCTGTTCCCATTAGGTTACTTACACATCCTGCTCTTTTAATTCTTTTCTTGTTTCTGGCACTTGTGTTTGCACAGTATCTTTGCAATTCTCATCAGACTACAGTCTGCTGAAATATGGCTTCTTCATAGAAGTATAAAGGTCAAACATACAAAGGATGATAATAATAATGCAACATAAATTGGATGATAATAAAACATAAAAAACAAGGAATAATAATGAAGTCATCTAAATAAGCATACAACTGTAAGTAATGTGATCATCAGAAATTCATCAATACATCAAATCAATAAATTCCTTAATATCCACTGCACCTGCTGTTATGGATGGACACAGTGCTGCATTTTCATTAAAAGAGATTTCAGTTTTGAAGCATACTGAATCTTAAATTCAGTACACAATTATTGTTTTTCTGTTGTTTTATGAGAGGGCTGACCTTAATTTTTGAATGATAAATTCCTAATTAAGGGCTGCACGGTGGCGCAGTGGGTAGCAAGTTCGCCTCACAGCAAGAAGGTCGCTGGTTCGAGCCTCGGCTGGGTCAGTTGGCATTTCTGTGTGGAGTTTGCATGTTCTCCCCGTGTTTGCGTGGGTTTCCTCCGGGTGCTCCGGTTTCCCCCACAAGTCCAAAGACATGCGCTACAGGTGAATTGGGTAAGCTAAAATTGTCCGTAGTGTATGTGTGTGAATGAGTGTGTATGGATGTTTCCCAGTGATGGGTTGCAGCTGAAAGGGCATCCGCTGCGTAAAACATATGCTGGATAAGTTGGCGGTTCATTCTGCTGTGGCGACCCCTGATTAATAAAGGGACTAAGCCGAAAAGAAAATGAATGAATGAATGAATGAAATTCCTAATTAGTTTCCTAATTATAGTTTTATTTTTTTAATTATTGTGGGGTTTTTTTTGTACTTTTGCATCACAAGAAGCTCTTTGGTTCTGTAGCTGATTGTGACAGAACATTTCTGCCTGTTCAAAGTAAACAGAAAAAGCAAGTACTTGAGATTTGTTGGTTATTCCAGTTGTACCGTACCCATACCGAATTGTAACCCCAAAACTGAAGTACTTACCGACCGTTACTCCAGTTTACTGTTACACCCCTACAAAATGTGGTGTGATGATACACATATTTGCATTGACTTTCTGTACACATTACAAACTGAACTATTCACTGCAGTTATTTGTAAAATAAATATTTGTAAAATAAAAGCCTAATAAAATAATTGTGTGAAATATAATGTTCTCAGTGCCTCTGCACTCATCAAGACAGCCCAGATGTCATTGACAAATGTGGAAACAGAGTAAAAGCACACTGAGTTCCATATAACAAAAAGTAGTTCTATATAATGCAAAAAATATTCAATTCTATATATAAAAATTTTCCTAATAAGCTGCTGTTTGGGGCAGCACGGTGGCGCAGTGGGTAGCACGATCGCCTCACAGCAAGAACTTAATTGGCTGTAGTGTATGTGTGTTTCCCAGTGTTGAGTTCCGGCTGGAAGGGAATCCCCTGCGTAAAACATATGCTGGATAAGTTGGCGGTTCATTCCGCTGTGGTGACCCCTGATTAATAAAGGGACTAAGCCGAAAAGAAAATGAATTAATGAATGAGCTGCTGTTTATATTTTTTATGCAGCTGAAAAGAAACCCCAGAAGATCAGTCAAGTATAGATCCATTATTGTTCAAAGTAAAGAAAAGATAATGTGTTTGATCCTAGTTTTAATATTTATTTTTGTTGTTTCGAAAAGGTACCGAACTATGACAAAAAGTATCAAACTGAACTACAGATTTTGCTATTACCCCCTTTTATAGATGGTCCTTTTAATTCTAAAATGAAAATAAGTGGCTATCAGCAGAGTAAAGAAACATACAGAAAATACACAGACAAAAGTAAATCAATTCCGTGTCTCCTGACAATACGTTAAGACAATGGTCTCAAACTCAATTCCTGGAGGGCCGCATCTCTGCACAGTTTAGCTCCAACCACCTCCAACTCACACCTGCTTAATAGTCTCTAGTAGTCTTGAACACCTTGATTAGTTGGATCAGCTGTGTTTGATTAGGGTTGGAGCAAAACTGTGCAGAGCTGCGGCCCTCCAGGAGTCCAGTTTGAGACCCATGCATTAAGGTCTTATGAACTGAAAAAATCAACTTAACATTACTTAAAACTATATTACTTTTAATCTACAATCTCATCAAACAGCCTTTCATGGCATTTATGACAGTCTATATCACAATCTTCCTGTCGCATAATTATGTATAAATGCGTGCAAACTCACAAATGAACTCACATTGTTTAATACTTTTAATAATAATAATTCCTTACATTTATATAGCGCTTTTCTAGACACTCAAAGCGCTTTACACATTGAGAGGAATCTCCTCATCCGAAAGACGGCACTCACTGAGCAGTATAGTGTCCTCTTCACTATACTGGGGCGTTAGGACCCACACAGACCGCAGGTTGAGTGCCCCCCGCTGACCTCACTAACACCACTTCCAGCAGCAACCTAGCTTTCCCATGTGGTTTCCCATCCAGGTTCTGACCGGGCGCAGCAGAGAGCTAGCTGCCGGCAATGAATATTGTCAATGAAGAGCAAGGACACATGTTAGAGATTTGTTCATCAAAAGGATACTTGTGGATATAAAAAAAAAAAAAAAAAAAAAAGCATTTGTGTGCATGAACGCAGATTGCACAGGTGCTATTTCCCAAATTGTAGGACCTGCAAAGATCAGAATTTTTTTTATGTCCTGATATGTAATTTATTAGTGTGTCCTAACTTTTTCACTTGACTACAGATTATAGATGTGATAGAACGTGATTAACTGCAAATGTTCATTTTTAGGTGAAAATGATCAATTTGGGTTACACTAACCTGCGATAGAAATCTATCTATGAAGAATGTGCTGGCTTGTGTTTGTGGTGTTTTAGGAGAATGTCCTTTGCCTTGTAACCATCCTGCAGTGAGTCAGCTGCCCGCCCTGCGGCCCGATCCACATCACTATCCCACCATAGATGAGCCGCTGCCGCCCAGTAAGTACTGCTGTCTCACCACACACCATAATACACTCAGTCATACAAAATACTCATTTTTGGGTAGGGAATACAGGTGAACGAGCTGTAGGTTCACAAAATAATATATTTTATATCAAAAAGTATATCAAAGTTGTTGTGTTTTTGCATTACAATTTAAAGGGGACCTATTATGCAACATTTTAGAAGATGTAAAATAAGTCTCTGATGTCCCTAAAGTGTGTATGTGAAGGTTCAGCTCAAAATACTCCACAAATTATGTTTTATAACTCTTTGAAACTGCCCCTTTTAGGCTTTGATCCTAATTGTGCCGTTTTGGTGACTTTCCCTTTAAATACAAATGAGATTGTGCTCTTTTTAAAAGAGGACGGAGCTATAAATGCCTATGTGTCAGCATACTGGCAGATTCCAAAACAAGACTAACATCCTATTCTAATGAGGGAGAGATGGTAACTAATGAGTGGGGCTTTCCCCCTCTGATGACACGTACAAGGAGAGAATGTCAATCAAAGTGTTTCTCCAGACTCTCTCATAGAATTAATACATTTTTACCATTAGAAGTTGGTTATATTTGCAGACTGTTGCCACACAACTTTTTAAACTCCTTATAAAAGTGATGTTTGCATAATAGGTCCCCTTTAATATATTTACATGTAATAATATAATGTCATTTGTATTTAACAAGGACTCATTAAATTGATCAGAAGAATCAGTAAAGACATGTATAAACAAAAGTATTCAGTTTCTAATAAATAGTTTTTTTAGCCTGCTCATCAAAGAATGTTAACTAAGGGTGCTTTCACTCTAGCACTTGTGGTCCACACCCGCGTTCATTTGACGTCAGAGTTTGCTACGTTTAGCTAGTGTGAACGTTGTCTTCTGAACTCTGGTGCGTACCCGAGTCCGTCTGAAAGAGGTGGTCTGGGGTACGGTTCGTTCGAACTCTTGTCCGGTTCACTTCTGGTATGAATGCAATCGTACCAAATAACAGAAGTGAACCGCCAACTGTACAACAAACTTTAGTTTTCATGACATTCATTCGTGTGTGTATGTCTGTGTATCACCTAAAGTTACCTTGACGACAAGCGGGACTGACCCAGTGCAAACAGTGATAATGTCTGCTTGTCTCCTCCAAAAACGACTTCCACAGACATCGTGTGATGTTCTGAACTTTTTTTTTTTTGCGGCAGATAGACGCAAGTGACTCTCTGTATGTTACCAAAACCAAAAGATTCAGTAAAAGCAGAACAACCATGATGTGTGTACGTCTTTCCATTTTGGCGCCGTGGCTTCTGTGGCCATCACCTAGCAACAGCTGTACACACAACAGCAGCTTGATGATGCAAGCGTATCGGGGTTCAGAAGGAAAAAAGATGGTGTGAACACAAACCAGTTGAGAAGGTGGCAAGAGGGGACAATCGAACTTAGGTTCGGTCCAGGCAATTGAACTAAGTGCGAAAGCACCCTAACTGTTTTCAACATTCATTCTAATAATAGTTTCTTGGTCATCAAACCAGTTATTAACCATTAATACGATTTCTGAAGGATCATGTGACACTGAACACAAAAGTAATGATTCTAAAATATAGCTTTGAATCACAGAAATATATGTATTTTTACATTTTATTTGAATAATAAAAAAAAAAAAAGTATTCTGTGTATTTTGTATTTTTGATCAATGCAGCCGAAGTCAGCCGACTTACAAAAGCATTAAAAATAGTGCTGACACTAAGGTTTTGTATAACGTAATGTAATTTATTTTGAATTAATTTGACTATTTATATTAGCTATTGGGCGGCGCGGTGGCGCAGTGGTCAGCACTGTCGCCTCACAGCAAGAAGGTCGTTGGTTTCACAGCTGGCTCAGTTGGCATTTCTGTGTGGAGTTTGCATGTTAACCCACAGTCCAAAGACATGCGCTATAGGTGAATTGGGTAGGCTAAATTGTCCGTAGTGTATGTGTGTGAATGAGAGTGTATGGATGTTTCCCAGTAATGGATTGCAGCTGGAAGGGCATCCGCTGCGTAAAACAAATGCTGGATAAGTTGGCTGTGGCGACCCCTGATAATTAAAGGGACTAAGCCGAAAAGAAAATGAATGAATGAATATTAGTTATTATTAAACTTTCAATTATTTTAACTATTAAAAACCAGTGTATAATATAGGGTCCTGTGAATACTTGGTCAAATACTTCATGACCAAAATCTCACAAATTTCATAAACTTTCATAGCATTTTATAGATTCATCCATATATTATCCGACCATGTTTTTATATATAATTGTGGAAAAATAAACATTTTTATTTTCCATTTTTGGAGGGGAGTTTTGTGATTGAGAAATTCAATTCAATTCATCTTTATTTCTATAGCGCTTTTACAATGTAGATTGTGTCAAAGCAGCTTCACATAGAAGATTATAGTGAATTGGAATGGTGTCCGTTCAGTTTTTAGAGTTTAAGTTCAGTTCAGTTCAGTGTGGTTTAATTTTCACTGCTGAGAGTCCAAACACTGAAGAGCAAATCCATCGATGCGCAGCTCTACAGGTCCCGAACCATGCAAGCCAGTGGCGACAGCGGCGAGGAACGAGCTTCACCAATTTGCGAAAGTGAAGGAAAAAAAAAACCTAGAGAGAAACCAGGCTCAGTTGGGCACAACCATTTCTCCTATGGCCAAACGTCTTGTGCAGAGCTGCAGTCTAGGCGCCGGAGGCTGGTGAACGCTGGACGTCAGAGAAGACAGAGAAGACACTAGATAAAATAATACTATAGATAATACTACTGAATAAACACTATAGATTAAAATGGTTAAACCCATCTACTAAATGTATCAGTTTAACCTGGTGTACTTCCCTTCACATACTTCTTGTTGTATTTAAAAGCAGTGTACAGTCAAACTACAACCAATCAACACAAAATCAACTTTCACATCAGACAGTTGTAATTCCAGCCTCGCTCTTACTAACCCACACACCGAGATTTCACCTCTGATTACCGTCATAACAACAGCAATTCAGCAGGAACCACTTTAAAATACACCACAGCTTCTGTCTGTCACTTCTTTTATCTGCAAGAGTGTGTGTGTGTGTGTGTGTACATACGCATGTGTTTGTGTTATGTTCCCACAAAATGACTCAAATATCAAACCTCCTACATTTGAGGGGATTTTCGAAGTAAAAACACATGTAAGTCACTAAATGATGTCCTAATTAGATAAATGTAGACTTAATACCACTTTTTGATGCCATCGATGATTGGAATCAGTCATATTTATTAATGTTTTTGTTAATAATTTATTTATATAATTTTAATTAATAATTTCTGATTAAATAAATGCAGTATTGGTGAGCAGAGTGGGCTTCTTTTGACCTGCAGTGAATATTAAATGCGAAGATTGATTTTGGGCATCAAATGTTTGTATTTTGTTTGGCTCGCTCAGACTGGGAGGCCCGGATCGACAGTCACGGTCGTGTGTTTTATGTGGATCACATTAACCGGACCACTACTTGGCAAAGACCCACATCTGCAGCCACGCCGGACGGCCTACGCAGGTCTGGATCCGTCCAACAGATGGAGCAGCTCAACAGGAGGTAAACAACACTGGGCATCAGCCGTTGCTCTTTTTTGTATTTGTATACTTTTGTGAAATAACCTGGATTACAGATCAGCTAATATAAAGGGATTGTTCACCCTAAAATGAAAATTACCTAAATTTAGGCAAGGCAACTCTATTTATATAGCACATTTCATACACAATGGTAATTGAAAGTGCTTTACATAAACAAGAAAAAAAGAAACAAGTATAAGAAAATAAAAACAACAGAGAAAAGAAATGATTAAAAACAGATACAAACAGATTAAAATGTGTCAAAAATATGTTTTAAAGGAATGAAAAAGAAAAGAAAGACATAATAGTGCGATCTGTCGGACGTAGCACAGTGCTCATTCAGTAAAGGCACAGCTAAACAGATGTGTTTTAAGTCTTGATTTGAATGTACCTAATGTTGGGGCACATCTGATCATTTCTGGAAGCTGATTCCAGCAGCGGGGGGCGTAGTAAGTAAGTAAGTTTAGTTCACCCAAAAATCTAAATTACCTCAATTTATCCTCCCTCATGTGGTTTTAAACCTTTATGAGGTATTTTGAAGAATGCTGGTTGATTGATTTCAATAGTAGGAAAAAAATACTATGGAAGTCAATGGGTGCCATCAATCAGCATTCTTCAAAATACCATCAAGCAGCGTTAGAGTTTTGTACGTTGGGTATACATATTTAAATTGAGTCCTGACAAAAAGCTGTACTGACGTAAGTGTCTAATAAAAGCAAAATCCGTGTCCTCATCAGGTATCAGACTATCCAAAGGACAATGGCCACCGAGAGGAGAGAAGAGGAATCAGGGAGCCCCCGTAATGACAGAACAGCCAATACTGAGACAGACTCGCCTCTGCAAACAAACGGTGACTTCACACACATCACACATAATGTTTGTTTATCCTGTATGGGTGAAAAGCATTTGCAGTTGCAGCCTGTTTGTTTTTGTTTGCGCACATTATATTCAATGCATGATGCCCTTATCTAGGCCATTTGATAATGCTTCCAGCTAACAATTAGAGAGTAATTTTCTCAGCCCCATTAAACATCATTTACAATGTTCCATTTGCAGAATAATGCTACTTTTCTAATCGAGATTCCACATGTCAAAGCTGCTCAATTGTTTATAATAAATATAGACAGTATGCTAATACTTTACTTGAAGGGGTTTTCTTAAGACTGTCATTAGATCTTTATAATCATGACATGACACATGTGAATGCGATTTTATGCATGCTTATAACAACTGTCATTAAGTGTCATTCACTCAGTTATGACATTTTAAATCCAAAGATGACGTTGTTTGTTATGACAACTTGACATAAACAAATACATCACGACCTGTTTTTGTCTTTGTCATGACAACTTGACATTACCAAGACAACAAAACTTGTCATATATCTGTCATAAACATGATTGTCATAAAGCCGTTATAAATATGTCATGAATTTTATAACAGCGTCATTATTATATATTTTTGACCTCAGCTATAGTCTTACAAGCTGGATTTGTCATTAAAATGTCATTAATGATGCTCTTAAAAATGATTTGACAGAGTAAAAACACTTTTATATTGAGACATTTTAATGACAAATACAGTTTGTTCCACTGAAACGTGATCAGAATGGGGATACTCATTCCGAGGTCCCTAGAAACTATCCAGCGCTATTGATGCGATCCAAGACCTGTGAAGAGATGATCCCAAGGTATCCATAATCCTGGACCAGGCCGTATCCCGAGCTGATGCTGTGGTCGTCATGGAGGAATGGAGTGCATGAGACTGATTCCTGAAAGACCACCATGACAAACGAGTCCCCGCATTGATCCTGTGGGCCAGCCTGACCTCCCACCGCTGCCCTACTCACACCTGCAGCTTCTCCACGATGGACGTCCAGCTTCTCCAACTTCCGGCGCCTAGACTGCAGCTCCACTCAGGAAGTTTGGCCAGATGAATGGTCGTGCCCAACAGAGCCTAGTTTCTCTCTAGGTTTTTTTTCCCTTCACTTCGTCAGTTGGTGAAATTTTTTTTTTCCTCGCCACTGTCGCCACTGGCTTGCTTGGATCGAGACTTGTGGAGCTACGCTTTGGTTGATTTGCTCTACAGTGTTTGAACTTTCAGCAGTGAAATTTAAACCACACTGAACTAAACTAAACTGAACTTCAACTCTGAAATCTGGACTTTACTAGAACTATGTTAAGCTGCTTTGACACAATCTACATTATGAAGCACTATATAAATGAACATGAATTGAATTTAATTGAAAAAATATTCATGACACAATTATAATGGCCTAGTGACAATCATGTTTATGACAGATTTATGACAAGTTGTGTTGTCTTGATAATGTCAAGTGACAAAGATGAAGACTGATTGTGATGTATTTATATCAAGTTGTCATAACAAACAATGTCATCTTTGCATACATTACTGAGCAAATGACACTTAATAACAGTTGACGTAAGCATCCATAAAAACATGCGTCATGTCCAGTGTTGGGCACGTTCCTTTAAAATAGTAATTAGTTATAGTTACTAGTTACTTCTCACAAATAGTAACTAAGTTAGTAACTGAGTTATATAATTATAAAAGTAACTGATTACCAGGGAAAGTAACTATTGCATTACTTAAAAAAAAAAATCTAATGTCAAATGACTGTAAAATAAATATAAAACATTGTACACTAATCTACACTATTTTAATGTTTCTGTGGGACAATGTGAGCGACAACCATCAAATTCAACATATTATATTATTACTATAGTTGCACAATAAAACACAATAGATGGTTTAGAACTTATAGATGTTAGATATTATTTTGTTTAATTCTGTCTGAGTAATAAGTGTTATAAGTGCGGTGGAGAAAAATCAAGTTTTAGTTGCTTTGGGGTTGTGGCTTTGTCTCCTCCTGTGGTAGCAGAGCTCACGTTATCACCTGCGTTCTTAACCACTAATTTTATTGTGGCATGTGACGACATGAGGTGCTTCATTAGATTAGAATTACTTGTCACCAATGACTAGAGTTTTTTGTTTTTTTTTTCCTGGGCATAAGTTGCCGATACGTAAACATTCTTGCCTTTCACCTCAATGAGGGAAAATTTGTGCTTATATTTCCAGTTTGCAAACGCTACCTTTGAACTTGTTGGATTTGCCATCGTTCTGACTCCTGGTCATTGGTGTGTGCCACTGACTGTACGCGTGCTTGTGTGAACACCCACACTACTCTGCCTCTGATTGGCAAACGATGGAAATGTACTCTATCTAAGCCAATCATCACATTCTCGGTTACACCACGTTCACAGACACACCAATCATCATCGCTGGTTGGTTATGTGTCCCGCCCCAGCCCCGAACACACACACACACACACACCTGAGAGAGACGCTGCTCGCATGAAAACCGCTTCAGTGTTCTCAATTATAGTAACGTACAGTAATTCAATTGATTACTCCTTACTGAAAAAGTATCAATGTTAGGTATACCGTTTATTTGTAGCGCCATTATTCTCATCACTGGTCATGTCATGATTATAAAGATTTTATGACAGTCTTATGAACACCCCTTCAAGTAACGTGTTACCGAGAGTATCTTATGGCTGCCAAAGACTATTTTTAAAATAATTACTTCACGTATATAAACCCATTTTATAACTTTCTTTGAGGAAGAATGAACGATGTTAAAATAAGTAACTTTAAGCTTCGACCTTTTGTGACCTGGTTTGGTTTGTTTGATGTGGTAAACACATTAGATGCAGAAAGATGGTAAGACAGAACTGTGAATATTGTAAATGTTGAAGGTTTGGCAATACAGAAGTGTTAACAAGAGCTGAGTCTATTAGCTGGATTTTTTATTCTGTGTTTTTATGATCTTTTTGTCTTTTAAGAGTTGAGAAGAGACACCCCGTGTTCTCCAGGCCACTGTCAGAAGATTACGTTACTGTTACAGAGTCCGGCGGTCAAATTCATCACTCACCCAGAGTTCTTCACTGTTCTCCATGCTAATTATGTGAGTTTCACCACACTGTATATTCTATGTTATTAAAGGGCATTAAAGGGTTAGTTCACACAGAAATGAAAATTCTGGCATTAATTATTCTTCCTCATGTTGTTCCTTGAGACATTTGTTCATCTTCAGAACACAAATTAAGATGTTTTAGATGAAATCCTTGAGCTCTCTTGTCCTCTGAGAGAGCTTGGATTTCATCTAAAATATCTTTATTTGTTGTGAAGATGAATGAAGGTCTCAGGGGATTGGAGCAGCGGACAGAATCCTTTTTGATTGATGGATAAAGAGAGTAATGATACTTCATGTATTGTTTTTAAATGTTCTTTTATTTTCCCAGGGAGCGTATCGGATGTTTACCAACAGCTCGTGTCTGAAACACATGGTCCTGAAGATCCGACGGGATGCTCGAAATTTTGAGCGCTACCAGCACAACCGTGACCTGGTGACGTTCCTGAACAGGTTTGCAGACGCTCAGCTGGAGCTGCCGCGTGGATGGGAAATCAAAACTGATCCGCAGGGGAAGGTAGACCACAGCACACTCTTCATTACAGGAGCTCACATCAGTCAAATCGTTATTTCACCTCCACTTTTGTTTGCAGTCCTTTTTTGTAGACCACAACAGTCGTGCCACAACTTTCATCGATCCGAGAATCCCCCTGCAAAACGGCAGATTACCAAACCACCTGACGCACCGCCAGCACCTGCAGAGATTGCGCAGCTACAGCGCAGGAGAGGTCAGACATACTTGTGCTGAATCCAAAATCACCCTCATTCACTATTCCCTACTTAGTCCACTAATATAGTCCACTTAAAGGAGTCAATGAATGACTTCGAGCACTCAATGAACCAGAATGGATGACCGTTTTGTTCGTGCTTTGAAAAAATAAACAAAATATTATACACATAATTTACTTCATACAAAAAATAAAAAATGTAGTTTTTTTTTTCAATCTAATGTAAATAAAACACCTGAACTACACTTTTAAATGTTTTTTTATCACACTTAGTAGATTTCAATCATAATTTTAAATGCTGTTTTCTCAAAATAAATATTTTCTCTGCAGTACATAGTACAAATCCTCCAAAGGGCGCTCTCTCTCACGGAAACTCCAAACACCCATGAAAAGAAATTCAGGAAATCCCATAGCGTTGCATTATAAATAAAATGCTTTATCCAAAATTGACCACCATATCCTCATTTGCGATTCCTTAATTAGTCCACTATTATCAGCACAGGCTTATTGTGAAAATGTTACCAGTTTGCCCAGTGGCTCGCTGTGTACGTCGGCGGACTTGAGACGCAGAGAGGAGTTGACCGTGACTATGGGGTTCGAGTCCGTCGAAGAACAGTTCCAGAAAGCAGGTAAAACAAAAGGCAAAAAATAAAAAAAAACAAGTAAATAACAGTGTGAGAACGTGGTAAGATCTGAAAATGTGGTAAAAATCAGGCGGCCGTGGGGGCTTTTCTTTTTCTGGATTGCTTTTAAAAACACTGTCAGTTGGGTTTAGGTAAGGCGGTGGGCGCTGGGCAGTCTGTGCTTTTGAAAACACTATCGGTTGGGTTTAGGGAAAGAGGAGGATGGGTCAGTCGATCAGTCAGTCAGTCAGTCGACAGAGGTGGATTTACACGAGAACAGCAGGTGCGAATGGCACTCACGAGAGAAATTTGAGATCTCAAAAAGCATACACAGCGGCCTCTGGTGGATTCACGAAAACAAAAACTGCAAAAAAAACGTATCCCCTGGGACGTGTTTCACGCTGTCCAGAAATGTATGCAGGGGTACGTATCAATAATGAGCCTGGGTTGACTAATATATTCCACTTAAAGGAGTGAATGGAAACAAGTGATATTAATATTAGTGTATTTATTTGTGTTCAGGCATCTGAGGTGTCGCGCACCCGAGGGGTGTCTTTGTTAGCCAGGCCTGGAAACAGCCTGGTAGCAGCCATACGAAACCAAAGCCAGCAGGAGCCAGTGCCATTAGGTATAAACCACATTTAATCAACAGTTCACTGGTGTGCACTTAGAGCTGGGCAATGGAGTTAACATATGTTTATGCTGTGTATTTGATTACAAATCTCCATCATAGACACTACTGGGGGTTTTTTTATTCACAAAGTTTTGTAATACGATGAAGTGAATAAAACACGAGATACTGTTTATACTACTATTGAATGTTTCGAACAACAACGGTTTTTTTTATGCTCATCAATTTGACAATAAATAGTAAATATTGATATAATAATAATAATAATAATTAAAAAAATATATATATAATAATAACTCTAATTTTGATTAAGATTTGCTCATCAATTTGAAAAAAGTAAATATTGATTTTAAAAGTGTTTTGGAACTATATAAAAAATATATTCATATTTTCATGCTCATCAGTTTGACAAAAATATTAAATATTTATATAAAAAGTGTTTTGGAACAATATACTGTACATTTTTTGATTAATATGAAATCATTCAATCAATAAAGATTTATTGTTGCAAAACACTTTTGTATGTCAATATTTACTTTTTTTTTTGTCAAATTGATGATCATAAAAAAAAATAGAAACATTTAATTGTAGTATATACAGTATCTTATATTTTATTCACTTATTAACAAGACTTAATTTGTTCTTTTAAAGGTTTAATTCAAATATATCATGTATAGTACAGTAAAAATTGTCATGATCTGTGTTTTCAATAAATCTTAGGATGCAATATTTAATTGATTATTTAAAATAAAAGTACTAATACCTGAATGTGATAATACATGAAATATCTACATAAACATAATTTTAAGTCATTTTAGTGTGACGTGATTAAAAAAAGGGACAGAAATTGTGTTTGGACTGTTTTTTACTGGAATTTGCTGATCTTTTGTTTTGAAGATTTTATACAAATATGTGTAATGTTTTTTGAATGTATGTTAAATGTTTTTTTTAGGCTTCATACAAAAATCTAAGGTCATGAGACGGCTTATAACATTTGAATCATCCTTTAGGATTACAATGAATATGTTGTTGTCAATTTTTCGATTAACTGTAAAAAAAAAAGTAGTATAATATTCATGCTGTTGTCAATATTTTGAATAACCATCAAAAGAAACTCAGTGGCTCATAGATATCAAATGTTTATTGTTGATTCGATATGAATGTTTTCTTCGTTCCAGCATACAATGATAAAATTGTAGCATTTTTACGGCAACCAAACATCTTCGAGGTGCTACAGGAGCGTCAGCCCAGCTTTGCCAGGAATCACTCACTCAAGTAGAACTATACTAATTCCTCTGTTATCATTATCAAATACATCTTTGGCACCTTCAAACAAGTCTGAGTTTTTTGGCTCTGTTTATTTTCTTAAGGGATAAAGTGCATCACATCCGAACCGAAGGCACACAGAGACTGGAGAAGCTGTCGTGTGATGCTGACCTGGTCATGCTGTTAAGGTAAAACATCCAAATTTACTAGAAAAAAAACTCACCTCTGACTAAAAGCCACACTGTGTCAAAATCGCATTGTTAAGAGGGGAAAAAGTACACTACCTGACAAAAGTCAAGATTCTTTGGATTTATCTTCAATGCCTCCTTCATCTTACCCCAGACATGCTCTATAATGTTCATGTCTGGTGGCTGGGCTGGTCAATCCTGGAGCACCTTGACCTTCTTTGCTTTCAGGAACTTTGATGTGGAGGCTGAAGAATGAGAAGGAGCGCTATCCTGCTGAAGAATTTCCCCTCTCCTGTGGTTTGTAATGTAATGGGCAGCACAAATGTCTTGATACCTCAGGCTGTTGATGTTGCCATCTACTCTGCAGATCTCTCGCACTCCCCCATACTGAATGAAAACCCAAACCATGATTTTTCCTTCACCAAACTTGACTGATTTCTGTGAGAATCTTGGGTCCATGCGGGTTCCAATAGTTCTTCTGCAGTATTTGTGAGGATTGGGATGCAGTTCAAAAGATGATTCATGGGAAAAATCTACCTTCTGCCACTTTTCCAAATGATCAGCTAGAAGTCAAGTTATTATTTGTACATATTTTATTTTCCTGAATGTGTTTTGCTTTGTTTTTCAGTTTGTTTGAGGAGGACATCATGTCTTACGTTCCTCTCGCATCATTTCACCCCGGGTTCAACTTTTCACCTCGCTGTTCTCCTGGTTCTTCTCCCCAGAATTCTCCAGGTGAGTCGACCGAGAGCTTCAGTCTCAGAGACTCTTTTATTTGTTCATCTGCAAAGCACATTATGCTTTATTCAAGACAAAGGGATATGATCATTTTGAGTTCAGGTCTTATTTGCATCTGGTGTAAACATTCCAAATCAAAATCACCGGCACGTATACCTTAATGGGAACTGGTGTGTGTAATATTTACCATCTACGATGTGTGAGCTTACAATATCAATGTATCAGTCTATAAAAAAAATAATAATAAAAAAAATGTCTTGAGATTCCAAAAGCACTGTAATAAAACAAGCTAAAACAAGCTTATAATTCAAGTTATTAAAGTTACAATGTTATAACATAGTTAACCTGTTAGCCAGCACTCACTTATGGGGATTTCTAAGTTTAAATAGTAACAGTTCTTGACCCCAGTGAGCTACAAACAAAAAATAGGTATCATTGGAAAGAAGACACTTTGGGCTTTACTATGGTAAAGAAATGATAGAAATATTAAAAGTTATACATTATGAAGTAACAAGAAAGAAAAATTGTGCTGTGTTCAACATTTGTTTTTCCATATACAAACACATGAAATCATTCATGCAATAACCTAATCACGCAAGGGAGTGCTATTTACGCAAATGTGATATTAATTTAAATGCAACAGTTGTACAAACAAGAAGTTATTATTAAGTGAGCAACATTTTAGACACAAAATTGTCAGTTTTTTATTCAATGAAAATAAAAACTGGAGCAGAAGATTGGTGCATCTAAGCACAACACTGCAGTGTTTTGCTGATCATCCATTTAGGCCCTGTCCACACAAACACGGGTATTTTTAAAACCGTACTTTTCTTCTATGTGGTTTGGCTGTTTGTCCACAGAAAAACCAAGTATCAGGTGACTGAAACTTTCTGAAAACTCCAGCCAGGGTGAAGACTTTCAGAAACTCTGGGTACAGTTTTCGTCGCACACGTAAGACGCGAATTAGAAAAAATATAAAACGTTCGCTGCAAACACATTGCGTATTCGTTCACACTGCGCGACAGTAATCCGTATCTGTTCTCATGTTTGCATTGACGAAAATACTTCATTCCCCATTTAGTATGAACCCAGCAAAAAAAGGCTTTTATTGCCACCTGCTGGTTCGGCGTTTGTGTTTTCATGTGAATGGAGATAAAAAATAAAAATAAAAAAAACGAAAGTGGGAAAAACTATAAACCCATTTGTAAAAATACCTGTGTATGTGTGGACATAACCGTTGAAAGAGGGACTTATTTTGTTTTTAAATGAATTAGCTGTTTTGAATGAATCATTTGAATGAGGAATCACTCATTAAGACTGGGAGATACTGCAACCAAGATTCCAGCACAAAATCATATTGGATCTTGTAGCTCTGAAACTTTTTGTTTAATATAAACTAATATAATGACTAATTATTTACTCATATGGAACATTGTCTTGGAGTATTTTACATCCAGCTTCTTGTTAATAGCAAAATAAACCCCTTCAGGTTGATGGTAGATGTTTCCTTCACTTAAACCAGTCTTAGTGATTTATTTACATAAAGAACCTTAAACGTTTTTAAACAAGGTTTAGTGATGGTTGATTCACACACACTCTGATCTGCTCTAAAGGCTTTCTGGAGCGAACTCCTCTCGTTCCAGCCTGCTGTCTGTCTGGTGAGAGCTCTCCAGGTCAGCCGCTCTCAAACCTCAAAAATTGTCCCACCCAGCTGCCCCTCTCTGTGTCATGACGGACATTTACACACCCCGAGCCTGTTGTGTGTGTGTGAACATTCAAAAGCGTTTCCCTACTCGTCCATAAAGTATATTCTCTCATGTTGTAAAACTTGACCAATGTGAATGTTTGGACACAATCAAAAACGAAACCAAAACTGATCAAAGATAGAACTGCATTATCAAAGATGCTTTTTTTTTTATATAATGAGAGGAATAATCATCTCTCCATTCACGTGTTTGTTCTCAAGGTGAACAAACTCCACTTCCCTTTGGAGTGCTTTTATAGTCTACTGATCCTCAACAGTCATTCCCTGATGATTGGTGTGTGCAGTAAGCTGGACTTCACATGTGCTGGTGATTTATGGTTTTTTGTCGTCTCTTCAGGGACCCAGAGGGCTCGGGCTCCAGCGCCGTACAGAAGAGACTTTGAGGCCAAATTGCGCAACTTCTACAGGAAACTTGAGGCAAAGGGCTACGGCCAAGGACCCGGGAAGATCAAGTATGTTAACACTGACTTATACTTGCAGAATAGATATCCAAACAATTAATTAATGATCAATTAAAGGCACAATCATCAATTAGAGGAGGTTTTTTTTCATTAAAATATCCAAAGACCACTAGAACAGGGTTATATATTTTGCTGACTTATGTACTTAAATGAATTGGTTTTATAAAAAGAGGGAAACACTAATGACACTTTAATATGTTGTGTGTTTTAATAGACTGCACAGAGCAGCATTATAACAGAAGCCTAAAATGTATTTAGTCTGATAAAACAGTGCTATTTTTATTCACGTGGTCATGAGCAGAAGAACAGGAAGTGGTGGACTGTGTCATAATAAAAGCTCTGCTGCTTTCCTGCCGGTCATCTCTCATTAGCAATTGCTTCAGTGTTTCTCTCATTTTACTTCAGCTTTCAGCTTTACTGTTCTTAATAGTAAGTGTTGAATACTTTAGCTCATCCATCAACATGATTTCTGCAGGAGCCTTGTAGGATGTAATGAAAACCACAACTCCCATGATTCCACATTCAGTCACGCCATCATCAAACTACACCTTTGTTTGTTATGAATACACACCCTCTAGTGGTGAAAATTACATCTTGTGCCTTTAATTGCCAATAATGCAGAGAAGCACAGACAGGAACGATTTGCTGTTCAATAAATATATATTGTTCTTATCAATGTTGAAAAACAGTTGTGTTGCTTGACTGTTTTATTTTTTTTTTTAGATTGATCGTCAGAAGAGATCATCTGTTAGAAGGAACGTTCAACCAGGTCATGGCCTACTCGCGTAAAGAGCTGCAGAGAAACAAGCTGTACATCACCTTTGTTGGAGAGGAAGGGTGAGACGGACCACACTGTGCTCAAATATACACCAGCCATAGTTTCTGCAAAGCAAATCCAACTGGGAGAAAATTGCATTGCTCAAAGATAAAAAAAAATGAATAGTGCAAGATAAAAAAAAAAAATAATAATAATAATAATAATGTGTATTATTTATTATATTTATTTTCCATTTTTAACTAACTTACAACTACCTAAAAAATTCTTGATTAATTGTCATACATTTGAGTAAAATGTTCTTTTAGTTTCAATATTTTAAATTGCTGATGACTTTACTTCTAAATTAAAAGAGCTTTATCTGCATAAAACAACTGATGGGATGTTTAGAGACATATGTTTATTCAGTTTTAGTCAACACAATACTAATATTTGAACTTCAGAATGGTTACGAAGTCAGTGTTTGGTGGAAATCCCTGATTTTCAATCACAAAAAACAAATGAAAACATTTGTTATTATGACAAATTGTATATTTTTTTTTATGCTGTAGATTTCAATGTAAGATTTATGTCACTTTCATATATAATTTATATGTAATATCTTTATTTAATATTTAGAAGATGTTATTAGACCTTTTAAAGAATAAAACGAATATTAACGTTTTACCCAAACACATCCCTAATAAATACAGTAAATGTAAATAAGTAAAGCTTCTTAAGCTGGCACAGACTTGCAGAAATTGAAAGTAATTTGGGAAAATAAACTGTATTACACGCTTATGTAATTATCAATGTATTGTTTCAGCTTTGTTACACCTCAAATGATACGGAAATATTTATATTAATTAGCATGTTCCCAAACTTATTCTCTCAGATGGCCTGGTGACCTCCCATGCTAATGTACAGTTAAAATCAAAATTATTAGCCCTTCTGTGAATTTCCCAAATGATGTTTAACAGAGCAAGGAATTTTTCACAGTAATTTCCTATAATATTTTTTCTTCTGGAGAAAGTCTTATTTGTTTTATTTCAGCTAGAATCAAATTAATTTCTTTTAAAAACCATTTTAAGGTCAATATTATTAGCCCCTGTCGTAGTTGCCGACCTTCTCATGAATTAGACACTATTTTCTGGTATCCAAAACCTCCAGTATGATAGACTTTATTCAACATAAAACCGAGATGTCTGAAAACAGCCCTTCAGGACAACCTGAAGTCTCCCCTAGACAATCTGAAGTGTTTTGTCTCCATCATCCTCCTTTTATACATGCAGTTTCACCTTATACCTTTATACATGCAGTGTTTTTGCTCCGCACATATATGGTCGTGTGACATTTATCTGTTATATTCTTGGCTCTCTGCCATCTGGCTAAGGTTTACATTCCAGTGTTCCCTTTGCTAAATCCTAGTATGGTTATAATGGTTTATGTACATTGTCATGATGGTACATTAACTTAATAATATGTTACTCACTCTCCTGAATACTTCTGACACATATACAGTTTCATATGAGTATTTAACATATATAATCAGTGCTTTACATATTTAGTTATTCTACATAATCAGTCATTCTTCAGCATAGCCTTCTCATTGTGTTGCTCCTGTGCAGGGTTACTCATCTTACACAAACTCTGTTTTAGCCTGGCTCATGTTTACTGCATACACTCTTAGATAATACCAACTGCTCTAAAACACACTTAGAGAATAAAAAATCTTCGTCACCGCCTTAAGCAATATATTTTTCCCAATTGTCTACAGAACAAACCATCGTTATACAATGACTTGCTGAATTACCTTAACTTGCCTAATTAACCTAGTTAAGTCTTTAAATGTCACTTTAAGCTGAATACTAGTGTCTTGAAAATATCTAGTAAAATATTCTGTACTGCCATCATGGCAAAGACAAAAGAAATCAGTTATTAGAAATTAATTATTAAAACTATTATACTTAGGAAAGTGTTGAAAAAAATCTTCCCTCTGTTAAACAGAAATTAGGGGAAAAAATATTTAATATATATATAAAATATATAAAAATTCTGACTTCAACTGTATGTAATCTGTTACTAGTTTCAAATGCCAGTGTTGTGCTTTATATTTCTCCAGTTAGATTGAACACACAGGGAATGCAGTGGTTATATGTAGTTCTGTCTGAACTCTGCTTTTCTTTTCCAGTCTGGACTACAGTGGCCCATCACGAGAGTTCTTCTTCCTGCTGTCCCAGGAGCTGTTTAACCCTTACTATGGCCTGTTTGAATACTCCGCTAACGACACATACACCGTCCAGATCAGCCCCATGTCTGCTTTTGTGGAGAACCATCTGGAATGGTAAGGCTTTTTCCATTTCCTCCCAGTGAATTCCACTTCCTGTGTGGCATAAGAGAGCAGACTAAATTGGCATTGACAGAGAAATAAACAGTTATGTCATTGGCCACTGCTGCCAGTATGTCTGTTTTTGAGCTTCATTCACGGACCGCATGATTTGACTTGTGCTTTCAGGTTCCGCTTCAGTGGTCGAATTCTCGGCCTGGCTTTGATTCATCAGTATTTGTTGGACGCTTTCTTCACACGGCCGTTTTATAAAGCTCTTCTCAGACTGTAAGTGGACTAGAAATCATTAAGCTCATGTAGAGGTCAAATAAACTGATTATTGGTTGTAAAAAAAATCATCCTAATTGATAACACAATATAATTAATGTAGCAAATTTTCAGCATCATTAAGGCAGTTATCAAGGTCACATGATTCTTCAGTAACTGGAAGGATATGGTTTGTTTAGAACTTTGTGCTAGTAACAGGCGGCATGGTGGCTCAGTGGTTAGCACTGTCACCTCACAGCAAGAAGGCCGCTGGTTCGAGTCCTGGCTGGGCCATTTGGCATTTCTGTGTGGAGTTTGCATGTTCTCCCTGCGTTGGCGTGGGTTTCCTCCAGGTGCTCTGGTTTCCCCCACAGCCCCACATGCGCTATAGGTGAATTGGATGAATTAAATCGGCCGTAGTGTATGAGTGCGTGTGTGAATGAGAGTGTATGGGTGTTTCCCAGTGCTGGGTTGGAGCTGGAAGGGCATCCGCTGCGTAAAACATATGCTGGAATGGTTGGCAGTTCATTCCATGATAAATGGTGACCCCTGATAAATAAGGGACTAAGCCGAAGGAAAATGAATGAACAAATTCATATTTTGTAACAATAAATGTATTTCCTGTCATGTTTGATCAATTTGAAAAATATTTCTATCTGTAAAAATGTTACTAACTGCAATTTTTAATATGTGCTTTGAAATTTGGGTCGCACTTTATTTTAATGTACAATTCACACTGTTAACTAAGACTATTAGCTCAATAAGCTACTACTTTACTGCTTAATAATAGTTTGTAAGGTAGTAGTTAGGTTTAGGTATTGGGTAGGATTAGATATGTAGAATTAAAATCATACATTATAATTGCTAAAAAACTGTTAATATCTTAATAATAGGCAGGTAATAAGCCAGTAGTTAACAGTGTGAATTGTTACTTAAAATAAAGTGTTTAGCTAAATTTGTTACTGACCTAATTTTCAATAATGGGAATAGATATTATCTAGATTTGGGGTTAATCACGCAAAATGTGTCCGCATTGTGTCAAAAATTAATTTGGCAACAGTTACATGTATTAAGCAATTAACATATAATAATAATAATAATAATAATAAGTAACACATATTGTTTTCACATGATTTATTTGATTAAAATTCACAAAACTGAGAAAATATATTTAAAACCTTTTACAGACTCAGACACATTTAAGCACACATGTAATCTCTAAATAATTTCATATGTCAGTTAATTAGTTAGTCTGACTGATAAATTAGTCTAGTATTTATCGGAATACAACGTCTCATCATAAATTGTGTGTTGTTTTGTGCTGCGCTCTCTCTCTGCAGACCCACAGATCTCAGTGATCTAGAGTATCTGGATGAGGAGTTTCACCAGAGCTTGCAGTGGATGAAGGACAATGACATCACTGATGTGCTGGACCTCACCTTCACTGTCAATGAGGAAGTGTTCGGACAGGTGCGAGAAACACGGACACAAATCCTGCCTTCACACTCTGAAAACCCTTCCTAAATGTTCATTTTTTTGCTAAAATTGTGTGCAAAAACGTTTTCGTTTCATTTTTAATGGGTAATTTTTTGTCTCAATTAGGACTTCATTTTACAAGTGCATTAAAGGGGACCTATTATTCAAAAGTCTCTTTTATAAGGGTTTAAACAGTTGTGTGGCAACAATATAGCCAGCTTCTAATGGTAAAAATGTATCTTTTATAAAATCACACTTAATAAAAACAGTCTACAGAAACACTTTAATTGACATTTTCCCTTTGTACGTGTCATCAGAGGGGGAAAGCCACGCCCACTAGGCACGATTTCTCCCTCATTAGCATAGGAAGTTTTTTTTTTTTAATCTGCCACTATGCTGACACATAGGCATTTGTAGCTCCGCCCTCTTTTGAAAAGAGCATCTCATTTGAATTTAAAGCAACAGTCACCAAACCGGCACAATTAAGATCAAAGCCTAAAAGGGGCATTTTCAAAGAGTACTGTACTGTAATAAAACTTCAGAGAGGTAGTGAATTAAACAATCCTCTTTTCTGTGTTGGCTTGTTTTTGTGTGTGTGTGTGTGTGTGTGTGTGTGTGTGTGTGTGTGTGTGTGT
>CAIGQV010018314.1:246140-275252 GCA_903798115.1 Danio jaintianensis | reverse complement strand
TGTGTGTGTGTGTGTGTGTGTGTGTGTGTGTGTGTGTGTGTGTGTGTGTGTCAGGTGACAGAGCGGGAGCTGAAGTCTGGCGGGACGAATGTGCAGGTGACGGAGAAGAATAAGAAGGAGTACATTGAGCGGATGGTGAAGTGGAGGGTGGAGCGAGGTGTTGTCCAGCAGACACAGGCTCTGGTGCGAGGATTTTATGAGGTAAACATGCTTAGCATTCAATTTACTCACTGCTGTTTACTATTAGTCCAGGTGGCCATGATTTAACGTCTGACCTGGGTGTGTTTGTGTGTGCATGTGTGCAGGTGGTGGACTCTCGTCTGGTGTCTGTGTTTGATGCCAGAGAGCTGGAGCTGGTCATTGCAGGAACAGCAGAGATTGATTTGAACGACTGGAGAAACAACACAGAGTACAGAGGAGGTCAGAACACACAAGTACATAAATGCGTTCATAAATTACACCAATACACTGTTACTCTGATAGACTTGGATCAGATTTGGAGCATCAGCAAACTTTTGTTTCATCACAAAGCTATTAAATAACTATTTAATAGGTTTATTCAAACAATTAAAGGGTTCGTTCACGATAAATTGAAAATTCTTTTATTAATTACTCACCCTCATATAATTTCAATTTCATGAGACCTTTGATTGGAATACAAATGAAAATATTTTAGATGAAATTCAACCCTCCATAGACAGCAACAGTCACAAGACCTTCATTTGTGACTTCAGTGGTTCAACTGTAATCATTCGAAGCTCCAAGAACACTTCACCAAGAATGACATGAGGGTGAGCAATTATTAACAGAATTCATAATAATAACAGAAGACATCCTAATCCTAAAATGAACATCATATATTGTGATGAAGAAGTGTGACATGCTGGAAAAAACAAACAAACAAACAGGCAGTATTCTGTAATCAGCACCCCAGATATTAAGGAACAAGTAATGTGTTTGTTTCAGGAAGAGAGATTTGTTCTGAATTAGTTTTTTGTATATATTGTATTTCTGCTGTGTATCAGGTTATCATGACGGGCATATTGTGATCCGCTGGTTCTGGGGAGCAGTGGAGCGCTTCAATAATGAGCAGCGGCTACGTCTGCTGCAGTTTGTGACGGGCACCTCCAGCGTGCCGTATGAGGGCTTTACCGCCCTGCGCGGCAGCAACGGCCTGAGACGCTTCTGCATCGAGAAATGGGGAAAGATCACATCACTCCCGAGGTACAGTCATACAACCCTGCACAGTCCAGCTGAGGTGGAGAATCAATTCATAGGTGTAGATTACGGCTGCATGAAACTGGGAAATATGCGATATGGAATATTGTTGCCATATTGATATTTCTTACTATATAACTAACTTACGATATAATTAACTAAATAACTAACTAACGATATTAAATCAAAAAACTATGTCAAGGTGCAAACATTTAGACTTTAAAATCCCTCGAATGACTAAAAACCTCAGTGGAAATTTTGATACTGGGAAAATATGCGATATGGAATATTGTTGCGATAGTAATATTTCTTACTATATACAGGGTTCATACGGTCCTGGAAAACCTGGAAAAGTCATGGAATTTTGACAAGGCATTTTCCAGGCCTGGAAAAGTTTTGGAAAAACAAATAAACCCAAAATGTTCTGGAAAAGTTATGGAAATTTGTTTAACAAATATCTGTGTACTTGAATATATTTGAGATGATAATATTGGGTAAATTTTAAATACAATTGTGCGGTTCATCTCTTCACGTGACTGTTTCTGTGTGGGGTAAAAAAGCAACTCGCATTTTCAGCTTCACCTCTCTTTCACTCGCATTCATCGTAATTCAAGAAACAATCTCTAATAGGTACAATCTCTAAGAGGTAATATACTGTGGCTGCTAATTTGTACTATTCTTATAAGTTTTTTTAAAACACAGGCCAACATTTCTAAAATATTTTCACACAGACAGCAATATACTTTCTAAAAACTGTTTTACAGAAATAAACAAACTACATAAATTGTTGCATATTTTTAAATATTTTTATAACATGCATTTTTTTTCTTATTTACCACGTGTACGTAAACATTACATTAAACATTAGGTCATGAATAATTACCTGAAAGTTTTGGAAAAGTCCTGGAAAAGTCCTGGAATTTTAGTAGTAAAAATGTGTATGAACCCTGTATATAACTAACTTACAATATAATTAACTAACTAACTAATGATATTAAATCAAAAAACTGTCAAGGTGCAAACATTTAGACTTTGAAATCCCTCGAATGACTAAAAACCACAGTGGAAATTTTGATACTGGGAAAATATGCGATATGAAATATTGTTGCGATAGTAATATTTCTTACTATATAACTAACTTGCAAAAAGCTACTTTATCAGCAATTTAAAAATAAGTAAATTTATTTATGTTAATGATCATACTAAAAATAAACAGATATTAGATATTTTTCTGAGCTAATTAAATCAAAAAACTGTATCAAGATTTAGACTTTAAATTCCCAGGAATGATTGAAAATCTTGGCATATATTCTGATTCTTATTGTCTGTTATCATTTTCCTCTTGGTGGGGATGAAGATAGTAAAGGCCCCATCTAATTGGTCAGATTTGCATAAACTATTTGCATATACTATCATTGTGATAATGATAATTTTTCGATGTATTGTGCAACCCTAGTGTCGATGTCTATAATGACAAAATAGAGGGGTTTCCATCAGCCTGTGTTAATGTGCATAGTACTGCATGAGAAACGAGTGATGGAAACACCAAATACAAAAATATTAAATAAAAATCCCTTAACTTGTAAAAAATAAAAATTAGGCTCACTTGAGGTGGTCTTGAAAAAAGGTTTAATGGGACATGGAAAAGCATTTGTCAAATAAACATGCTGGAGTAGCGAACATTACACTCACGTAACCAATCAGCTGTCTCCATTATTCTTGCCTTGTTTACTGTTAGTTGCTAGGTTACCAATACTTCAGTCAGCTGCTCTAAACGCTTCATGGAAATCCACGTAATTAGCATTTAAAATTATTATTACTACTTTTTTGCAAACTTTGAAAAAATTTGCTTCATGTTAGGATGGAAACCCGGTTAATGAAAGGCCTGTCAGATGTAAAGATGATATTTTAAAGTAAATTGCAAACATTTTGAGTTTTCAAAAACTTATATTGAAATATTAATGTTGCGAAAGTGTTTGCAAACTATTTTATGTCCTAATGAAATGAGACATGGGTTATCATCAAACACCTTTCTTTGAATAATTTAGCAATGATAAATATTTCAAATAGTCAAGAAAAGATAAGCTTTTAGCTAAAGGTAAACATTTTAAAAAGGTCAACAATTTAGTGTCCTTTTATTTTATTCCACATTAAATATTTTTTTTTTATATGAAATGGTTAGATTTTTTGAATTTGTCCAGTGTCTCTTCTGTGGCAATTAGTTATATTCGTTAAATTTAGTTTTCTGTGTTGCGTATCGGTGCATACATGATCTAACCAATCAAAATTCATTTTCTATGTTTACAATATAAATTTTAGTCTAATAATTCTTTTTTTTTTTGTAATTAATAAAAAAATGAAGTGTTTAACAGTATAATGTTAAATGAACAGTAATCATTTATAGTAATTAAAAATTGCAAGATTTAATAATATAATTTAAAACTAACATTAAATTATTTGATATAGAATTTGAAATCCGATCATATAAATCCTTTAAAATTTTCAGTAATTATTAATAAAAATCATTTTAAAATACTTTAAAAATCCATTTAAATTCTTATGAATTAAATTAATCTTAATTCTGCTTTTTTTCTCACTGCTGTCACTAATATTACACAACTTGACATGAAAAACAGATAGTAGCAGGGTTCATACGGTCATGGAAAACCTGGAAAAGTCACGGCATTTTTACATGGCATTTTCCAGGCCTGAAAAAAGAAAAACCCACAAAGCTGTGGAAAAGTCATGGAAATTAGTTTAACAAATATCTGTATACTTGAATATAGGTTAGCTGTCTTTACTTCTTTTCTGTCCTTGTGTAAGCATTGTCTAAATACATTCTACATAGATATAAAAATACATTTAAACTAAATAATTGCGTGTTTTATGATATGCTGTAATAAATTTGAACGTGCATTGTTTTTCTTATTATTTACCACATATACTTCGACATCACATGACACATTAGGTCATACAAATTTACTTGGAAGTCCTGGAATTGTAGTAGTAAAAATGTGTATGAACCCTGTAGTAGTCCAAATGGGACACCGAATTATGTTCAGTCTTGCTGATGTATGTATGTCACTTCCTGTTTCTCAGGGCGCACACATGCTTTAACCGTCTGGATCTTCCACCTTATCCGTCCTACACCATGTTATACGAGAAACTCCTGATCGCTGTGGAAGAGACCAGCACTTTTGGCCTTGAGTGAGGACCTTCCTCTGGGAGAGCTCTCCTTGTACACTGTATGTATTTCTCTACTAGCGTGGATCGTTTCTTTGGTTTGTTCAGGACACCACTGCATGCTTCAGTCGCCTGCGTAGGTGGACGGTGAGTAACGGGTACGCAAAAGTGACAAAAAAAGAGAAGGCTTCAACCTGCTTTAACACTCAGGGCCTCGACCTCCGCTGGAGTCGCTCTCAGTTCACACACCATCATCATTTCAGCGCAAAACCGCCACGGCCCCATCCTTTTCTGTGTCTGCATTTTCACATCGATGAGAATTGTAAAATAAAAAACCAAATACGCTCACAGAAAATATTGAATTGAGGTGCCATAATTACTCTAAATGTGTGCACTAGTGCTGAATTCACATAATCTCACCCCACACCACATCATCACAGGAAGTGACGTCATTTTACAGGAGTTAAAGAAGTGGGATTATGGATGTCCAAACCTTGCTTTGATAGCTTTGGTTTATTATTATTATTATTATAATTATAATAATGGGATGTATTAAAAGCATCAGTAATGTACATCCAAAGATGGATGTTCAAGGCTTCATGCTGTTTCATGTCTCGTCTGTAATGAAATTCGAACCTCTTTTTGCTCTTCGTTTGAAGTATACCGGGGCCTTTAGGATGTAAAATATGCTCTTTTATTGTACTTTAATGCTAGTCAATGGAACAAATCCGATCAAAATATATTTGATGTTTATAGAGGTCCACTTTTTCAGCACAGCTGGTTCTGAAAGTATTTCATTTTCCCATAAAGTCTTTGTTAATGCATTTTGAGCCAGCTACACGGAGAACCACAACATAAAAACTGGTACAAGACTGTGTACTTAATGGCTTTAATGAGGGAAAGAACTACAATCCCATGAAGCACTGCAAAAAGTCTAAATCAATAAAAAAAGACAAAAATATAACAATATTTATTTGAAGTTGTTGGTTGGGTCTAATATATTTCAGGTTGATAGCAAAATATAAATATGTATGCAGTAAGCATTTTGAAGGGAGCATTTTTAAAGAGACCATTTTTGCTGCAACTTTCTGATTGGTGGAAATTCTGTACTGCATTATGGGTAACGTACTTTTTCTCCACAAATGCTATTACTAAGCAGTTTTTTTAAAAATAGGTTGAATTAAAGTAAACCGTTGTGTTTAGAAAAAGCATATACAAACATTTAACAACCTCATAGATTAAAAGAGATCTGACTTTAAAAGTTTCTTTACAATAAGTTCTTGTGGAGAAAATGAATGGAGTTTTTAACCTTCAGAACTTCACAGTTGCTCACTATTAAACAACTGTGGAAAATCAGTGAATGGTTGATTTTGAACCAATGAGATTGCACTGTGGGCGGAGCCTCCCAGCAATGAGTTGTAAATGTTGTAAACGTCTTAAAACACTGTCTAATGTTGCATTCATGGTGACGACCATTTTAAGCGATTTGAATGAACATAAGCAACAACAAGAGATAATGACGCGATGTGGGTGTGTACTTTATGTAAATGAGTAATGCAATGCACAGCCAATAGAAATTATTGTTCATTGTGATTATTTATGCACTGCTGCAGAATTTATTTTCAGCATGCCGATTACTAGTCAGAAAAAAGTTTTTTTAAACAGCGAGTTTTATTTATTTATTTATTTCAGTTTTTAAGCCCAGAAATGTTTATAAATATCTGCACTCCTATTGGCAGCTGCTGCATCATATTTGCTGCTCATTTGCATAAACGTTGTTATCGCATCACCAGCTCTCACTGATGCCATGCTATGCTCTCCCACTTTTTTTTTCTCATTTATGTTTTTTTTAATGAGTAAAATTAGTAAAAGGACTGTAAGAAATGGCCAAATAGAATTTGTGCACCAAACGTCGCGACCTTTAGAGTTTCAGCTGTTTGTGTGTTTAAAGGTGAAGAGCAGTCAGATCTTCTCAAAGTGATTTATTTATTCAAAAGAGGAAGTTTAAATGTCAAGAGTGGTTTGATGGTGTGGGTTGGGTTATTGATGACTATATTCCTGTGCTGAAGTTTTTATTATTGTTCATGTTTACATTTTTAAGATGATGTGAATGTTTATTATACATGAATCGTCATAATTGTCTTAACATGATGCCTTTAAAGGTGCATGTGTTTCTGTGTCTACTCCACACCTGGTCCGTCACTCTTTTAGTTTTATCTACAAATATTTTCCTAAAGGGATTGTTCACAAAACTAAAGGGATTGTTCACACATTGTTATGGAAGGTGATCGGCCAAAAGTCTTTAAACAAAATGCATGAAATTTGACCTTGTCAAATAGTGTTCAATTTAAGCAATGTTTTCGTACATGTCAACATGCATTGTCTGACCATTTTGATAGTGGAAATTTTTATGTAAAGGGATATAACATATAAAGGGCATATGTATGTGCCAGTATACCGTTACAACATCCTTCATGAATAAACTTGGCATTTGATATTTGTATATGTATATCCTAATGTTCCATCGCTGCACATATTCAAATTTAGTCTCAATTACAGCAGATTTATTGGCTGTTATGGCTTGATGTGTCGACTGTCAATTTTTGCATCTTTAGTTTAAAGACTTTTTGGCACCATTCACCCTCCATATTGTCTGAAACGTAACCCAAAATAAATAAACAATCGCAGCATAAAAACGAACGACACCTCCACTCTGCTTAAGATATTAGGAATGTAGAAAAAGTGCATTTGTATTATTTATCCCAATGAAGAAATTATAAAATGTCTGTATATCAAACGTGTACATATTTGCTTGAACGCTCTATGTAAAACACAGATTTTAAAATGTGATCAATCAATTCAACAGCCAACAGCTCATCTTTTTTTAAAGAACACATCTTCATACTTACTATTTGCATAATGTTGGGTTTCTCAAATGTATATTATTATGCATATTTGGTTGGAATTATAGGAAATGCTTCACTTGGCGGATGTTTGTGAAGCTTGTTTCTTCATTTGTGGAGACACTCGCAGCCCGCGGGAAATGAGAGAAATGAGGAGAAAGTTCTGGATCAGACAGTAATGCCTCACTGCCTCCCTATGGAAAAAAACAGAAAGATTTGGCTCCTGCTTCCACCTCGGACACAAACCCTGGCCTGCTTATGTCTTTTTACACTTTAATCTATCTGTATGGAAGAAGAGAAGACGAGCGCAAATGTACAAATGTTTTGAATCGTGTCTGAGGTAACTTATAGCGCCTCTCTCAGGCTGAGCTCTGTAACTACAGCATAATAAACACTTAACGAATGTCAATAAACAATCACTTTCTATTGCACAACTGACTGGCTGGAAATCAATTTTAGTAAATATCTGTCTGTTTGTCTTTTGTTTTATCAAATCTATGGTTAATTAATTTTAACATCCATCCATCTCTCTACTGCTCCATTATTTGACGGCTTGATATAAAGCCACCATACTTATAACATGCTAACGACATGCTTATTCATACTAAAACATGCTAACGACATGCTAATTCATACTAGAATCATGCTAAAGTCATGCTAGCAACAACCTAATATGGTCTGTCCATATAATCGTTCCTTCATTACTATCCATCTTTCATTCTGTTTCATCCATCATTGTATTATTCCTTCATTCAATATATCCTTTGTTATTCTGCTCCTTTATTGTATAGTTCTGTCATCCATCCATCGTTCAAGTGCTCCATCTATCATTATTTTTACAATATTTCCCTGCTGAAAAATAGCTTAAACCAGCCTGGTTGGCTGGTTTTAGCTGGACGACCCGCCTGGTTTTAGAGGGGGTTTGGCCATTTTCGGTCTGGTTTTAAATGGTCAGGCTGGAAAAATGACCAGCTAAAACCAGCTTGACCGGCCTAGGCAGGCTGGGAGCCCAGTCAAAACCAGCTATGTCCAGCTTAAACCAGGCTGGTCAAGCTGGTTTTAGCTGGTCATTTCCCAGCCTGACCAGCTAAGACTAGGCTGGAAATGGCCCAAACCCCTCTAAAACCAGGCTGGTCGACCAATAAAAACCAGCCAACCAGCCTAGGCTGGTTTAAGCTGGTTATTTCAGGAGGGTTGTGTTTTATTTCATTGATCGTTCTGTCCATTCATTCATTCTTTCCATCTTTCTAACTTGTTTACTGATCTATGGCTCCTTCGTCATTTTCAATCCATCAATCGTATCAATCCATCATCGTACTGTCCATCTTACTATTACAGTACTTACTATTTTTATTTCAGTATTTAGATCTCTTGTTCTTTCTATCATTCTGCCATTCCTTCTTTCTATCAATCTTGATATTGTTGTATCCCTCCTTCGTCCTTTCATGTCATGTTCTTTCTGCCATCCCTCCATCCACATATCTAACATTTTATTATTATAGATCATAGTTTCCATTCCATCATTCTTTTCATCATCCATCCATCTATTTTTCTATCTGTCATGCTTTCATTTGTTATAAAACTAATACAGTGATGTTAAGCATGTATTTAAATTGCTTTTGGCTATTTTTAGAATGCATTTGACAATATTGCATACTGAACATTTAATAAAAATAGCCATTTATGGTGTGTTTAGCAAATACCCAATTCATAAAGTCATAAAATCCTGTCTTCACAGTCCTTCTCATACATTTGTTTTAGTCCTAATATTCAAGGAAACGTATAGAGCCAACAGAAATGTGCCTTAACCAGCCAGTAGATTGCTTTTGACCATAGTAATCTGTAAAGAAATGAATGAATATAAAAGCAATATACATACATACATACATTTCATTGGCTTCCCTGTGATGTAATATAAATATATTTGTCATAAATCAGATCGGATATGATTGGAGGAGGTATTTCTGTGTTGGCAGATGAAGGCGAGGACAGATGGTCTCCAGAGCTCTGTGGAATATGAGGATGGATATTTCTGGAGCAGGAGCGCGTGGTTTTGGGGGAGAACGGTGGTAGTTTTGAAGAACTCGAGAGAGGAGGAGGAGGAGGAAGGAAGTTTGAGAAATGAAGACCCAACTCGCTGTGAAAACAGGTTTTTTTGCTTTTTTTAATACTGATTCAAAACCGTTTCAGAGAGAACTGAAGAACAGATTTCTAATGCCCTGCACAGCATGCAGTACTGAATAATTTCTCACATACCATTTTTTAAATATTATACATGCATAATCAAACATGCATAATAATGTGAATGCACACAGCATACTTTGCATACTTTGTGTAATATGAGGGGCGGCACGGTGACGGTTTGCAAGAAGGTCACTGGTTCGAGTCTGGGCCAGTTGACATGTCTGTGTGGAGTTTGCATGTTCTCCCCGTGTTGGCGTGGGTTTCCTCTGAGTGCTTCAGTTTCCCCCACAGTCCAAAGGCATGCGCTATAGGTGAATTGAATAAACTAAATTGGCCGTAGTGTCAAGAGTGTGTGAATGTGAGAGTGTATGGGTGTTTCCCAGTACTGGGTTGGGGCTGGAAAGGCATCCGCTGCATAAAACGTATGCCGGAATAGTTGGTGGTTCATTCCACTGTGGCGGCCCCTGATAAACAACGGACTAAACCGAAGGAAATGATTAATGAATGTGTCATATGATCAATATTCTGAATAACGTTGCATTGTGCAATATGCATTTTGTTATAATTAGGCTACTTTCTGTACATTAGTATGCATACTCGATACCGATAATGGTATGTTTTCTTATGCTTTAAAAAAATAGTTACTTATTTTTTTAGTTATTAATAGTTATAAATATAGTTAAACTACTGTTTCCCCTGTAACAACGCCCTTACAGTTACTTACATTAACATGCAGTGTTATATTTTATATCATGATCTATATCATTTGATGTAATTGGGCTCACTGAAGTGTTTTTTATCTGAGTATGCTCTCTTTTAAAATAATGTAATTAGTGTAATGGCAATTAGTTATTTAAATAATGATGTAACTTTTTGCGATATCCTGACTTGTGATATAACAGTATGCTTATCCTTATATTATTCTGATGAAACATGCATGGAGATGGAAAACTGATGCAAAATATGCAAAAACATATGAACAAAATTATGCTCACACTTTATTTTAAGGTACAATTCTCACTTTTAATCAAGACCTTTGGCTCAATAAACAAGTAATTATTAAGGTAGTATTTGGGTTTAGGTGTTGGGTAGGATTAGGTATATACAATAAGATCATATTTAATAAGAACTAATAAACAGTCAATATCTTAATAATGGGCTGGTACTTAGTGTTACCAAAATTATAAACTCATACAAATGATTGATATTATTAATATCACATATATTATATTTGGTGTTCCTTTGGTTCTCTCTCCTCAATCTTTCCACTAGAATCCTCATTTGGAGTCTGAGATGCTGAACTGGGTCACTGTGTTGTTGTGGATGAAGTCTGTTTACTCCTGTTCATATCTAATGGTTGTTATGAGCTGAGCATGGTCTATATGTGTCAAATGAAAAAGCCTTGGACTGACAGAGGTATCTGGGGAAATCTTTCAGAACGTGGTCTGAAAAATCAATCATGCTTCAGGCAAAATTTTCATGCAGATTTATCTGTAGATAGTGATTTTGCATGGAAACCTGTCTGTAAATCTCTTTTCTCATGAAGACCTGCGAAGGCCCTCTGATAAAGTGCACTTGTTTTTATATTTTATATCGCACCTTTCAACATTTCTGACTAAAATATATTCATTAATTGTATTTATTTTGGTAATGAGAATTTTTTGAGATAGCAGTTTTCTGGGGTTGTTGAGTGATGTCCTGACATTTTATCCTACCCATCAGATTATGCTACCAATATTTGAATGCTTCTGAGGTTGGGGTTAAGGATTAAGTAGGTTAGGGCGATATTACAGCTTTATATCATACTACTCCGCATTAAAATTTACACTGGTAGCAAAATCTGATGGGTAGCATATTGCGTCATCAAAAGTCCTACCTACTTTTTGAATGGGAGCTAGGACAATCTGACAAGGTAGGACAAATCGACAGAACAAGTGATAATGTTCTACTGACACCCGCTGGTAGTGTTTAGTAACTACAACGAGACCACGCTAGCCAGAGGGTCAAAGATTAGTATTGCTTTTTAGTATTGGTAAATAGTGTTCTACTTTTTTCATGTTTTAATTTAAAACCTTTTAAGTTGGAAAGTCAAAAAGATTATTATTCTATTATTCTTTTGACTCATATATGTTATTCTACCCTGCTTGACTTTATCATACTATTGCTTATTTATATCGCTGTGTAAAATTATTAGAAATATAAATTATTTTTTTAATATTTCCCAAATGATGTTTAACAGAGCAAGGAATTACTTCACAGTATTTCCCATTATATTTTTCTTCTGGAGAAAGTCTTATTAAAAAGTATTGTTTAAAGGGCACCTAGTTTACCCCTTTTTCCAGATTTAATAAGTCTTTTGTGTCTCCAGAATGTGTCTGTAAAGTTTCAGCTCAAAACACCCATCAGATTATTTATTTTACCTTTCAGAAGTTTGTAATTTTTAGCTCTTAGCATCTTGTAGCTGTGTTTGTGGACTGTGCCTTTAATGCTAGTCCTCCCCGTCCACCGTTCCCACGTGCCTGTCAGTGTGCCTCAATCTCCGCCCTCGGCTGCGTCAGATAAACAGACAGACATGAAGGAAGCAGATCTCACGTAAAGTTTGTGAGAAATATTACAGTAAGAACTTTCCCAATGATTATTTGATGTATTTGTTGTGGAGTTGCAACGATAAGTCACACACAAAGTTGTTACAAAGCTCACGCACACACACAGACTGTGCGTGCATTTAGCACTATTTTTGCACAGCAAATGTGACAGGATACACATTAATATCCTCTGCTGTATGGATATCCGTTATGTTAATGTACAAAATAAACCTGATTTAACGTCCACATCCCGGGATTGAAGCGTCTTCTTTTATAATTGTACTGACACGCGGCTGTGGTGATAAAGTAAAGCTGAAGTAAATCGCTGTAATTCATTACAAACATGCAGTTTTAAACACGTGTTAAACTTGTAAAACTCATTCTTGATCACATTTGATGATGATTGATGATGCTAGCGAACTGAACAGATCTTTTATTCCCGGTTGCTTTGCGCAGGTCCTGTCTTGTTGATATGATTATACGCGTTACTATGGAGACATGTTAATACGCAGCTGTCAATCAATTCGTTGGGCGGGGAAACCGCACTCCTCCGTCAAGTTACGGTCGGCCTCAAAATGGAAGGGATTTGGATGCTATTTTAACGTCAGGAAATTAAAAAAAAGAGACTTGTCTTTATATCACCCCAATATGACTGTGGACACACTATACCTACACACAGTTCTGTCCAAACAGTTAAAAAAAAGAGGATTTTCACCATAGGTGCCCTTTAAGGGGGCTAATAATATTGACCTTAAAATAGTAAAAAGAAAAAAAAAAACATTGAAAAACGCTTTTCATTCTAGCCAAAATATTACAAATAAGACTTTCGCCAGAAGAAAAAATATTATAGGAAATACTGTGAAAAAATCCTTGCTCTGTTAAACATAATTTGGGAAATATTTGAAAAAGAAAATCACAGGAGGGCGAATAATTTTGTCTCCATACATACAGCTATGGAAAAACACAAGAGACCACTCAAAATACTTAGTTTCTCTGGTTTTATTAGGTGTGTGTTTGAGTAAAATGTTAATATTGTTTTTATTCTCTAAAGGGCTGCTGACATCTCTACCCAATTTGCAGTAAAAACTAAAAAGAAAAAGAAAAACATGCCACAAATGTAAATAACAGGATGTGTCCATTAGCATTTGTTTTCTCTGTATAATGGTGATGTTTCTGAAGTCACTCTTCAGATTGTGTGTTGTTGAAAATCTCAACGGTGTCTCCTTCTCTGAGCTTCAGGACGACCTGCTGCAGGTGCCATCTACTGACAAAAGAGGAATCAATCTTTATATAATCTAACATATATAACGTTATAGAGGTGTTTTATAATTTTACCTGTTTGTCAGAGAGTCTCTGGTGGATGTTGTGTAAAGGTAACCTCCCGTCTTGGACCCAGTGACTGGAATCTTGAGCTGAAATGTATAAATATGGTGATTAATGTCAATATTAAACTTGCGATAGTCTTTTCTTTCCTGCATCTGTGAAACAGCTTCTGGAACGAACAAATCTAGGATGGGACTTGATTTCGTCCACAGGGAACTGATTGGATGACTGGATGCTTGTGCTTTGCTACGGCATGTAAGTGACAGACTGACACACCAATCAGAGAAGAGTTGATTCATTCACATTTAATTTATAACTTTAGGAATTGGAAACGAAAGACAGAAATCTGATGCATGGCAACATGTCATATATGCAAGATATATACAAATATAGATTTAATTATTTACATATGTTCACATATGACCACATATATAATATTAAAGCTAATATATTTGAACATTCGTACATATTTGTAATTCCAATGGTTGAAAAAATATATATAAAAGCAGCCATTTTTGCAATATTTCTAAATATATGTTGCATATATGACATATTTTTTATATATGTGAAATCCAAATATGAACTTTTATGTCATATATGCAATTTACATATATTGCCATATTTCTATGTGGGACACTTTAATATTACAAGTTCTTGTTAATAAAATGTAGAATAATTAGGCATTATTTAACTAAATATGCACTAAATTGCATTTATTAGTATGGGTAATTTTGGGAAACTCTTTTTGTCACTTTACAAATCAGAAAAATCTGCAAACTGTCACAAAATCATTTTTCTGTAGATTGTTTTGTATCAGGCATATCATGTATGAACATATCACTGTGTAAGAGTGTAATATGAATAAATATGTGTAGTCTGGTATATTTAAGAGCTAAGATTTAAGAGATGTATGGCTCAGTGCAGGAGAAAAAAACTATTTTTGAGAAAAACCTATAGAAATATGCACCATTATTAAAATCTATAGACACAAATTGAAAAAAATCAACAAAAGAAACACTTAAATTACTATTTTTAACATTTTCATTAAACTGAAGAAACACTTTTGTCTAGGAAAAGCCCAAAATCATTTTTACCTGTCATGTCTTGCACAGACTACTAATGATGTGCACTGAAAAACATTTATATCAAATCCTTCACTGTGAGTTTGTATGAAAAGTTTAGTTTAGTTTAGTTGTTTAGTTAAGCCCGATGTGCTGACCTGAGCGCTGCTGTGGTCAATGCGGTTGTGTCGGTCAGACAGATGAATGTTGTGTATCTTCAGAGGAGGAGCTCCCAGACTGGCCATGGCTGTGGAGTTACTGTTCAGCTGCTCAAGAGCCTGACGGTAATACTCTGATTTAGCAAAGTTTTCTGAGAGAAACAAGACAGCAGTTTAAGCCAAGTTTATTTATATAGCACATTTCATACACAATGGTAATTCAAAGTGCTTTACATAAACAGGAATAAAAGAAACAAAACATAAGAAATAAAAACAACAAAGAATAAAAATGATTAAAGCAGGTTTTAAAGGAATAAAAAAGAAAAGAAAGACATACTACTGCGATCTGTCAGACGTAGCACAGTGCTCATTCAGTAAAGGCACAGCTAAACAGATGTGTTTTCAGTCTTGATTTGAATGTGCCTAATGTTTAACACAGATCATACTAGGGCTGCACGATATTGGAAAAAATTTATATTGCGATTATTAAATTTTTCTGCACTTAAATATTGCGATATTGCGTTTTCTGGGAAGCCTAACATTATTCAGGTATAGAAATTGAATAATCACAATACAAAAAAAATGCTTTTCTTACTTTGCTTTGTCTCATTTCTAGTCCAAATATCTAAAAATTCTTAGATCTAATAAAAAAATTGTGTTGTTTTCAACTTCAAATGAGGCAAAATTAACAGTTTTTCCTTAAAACAAGCAAAATTATCCGCCAGTGAGGTACTGTAAGTAAAATGATCTTGTTTTTGCTTTGAAATGTAAATATTTGGACTAGAAATAAGACAAAAATTCTAAGTAAGAAATGTTTTTTTTGTGGCATAAATCGTGTAAATTCCATATAAATACAGTAATTAGATACAATTCTGTAGCTCCTGGTCAACTAGAATCCAGACTCAGCATTGCATATCTTGCGATTTGACTATTGTGGACGTGCACATTGTGATATCGATGCTGAAACGATATATTGTGCAGCCCTAAATCATACATTTGGTTAGCAGACAGCATAAGGTTTATTGAAGCATGACTGACTCTGCATGAGGTAGTACATGGTTGCGCAGCCGCCGCCGGTCACTGCAGTCATGAATATGGTCATCTGCTGCAGGAGGCTGGTTGAGCGGCTCATCCTCACTTCAGCTGCTGGACAACACTGGAAAACAGTGATAATAATGACAAAAGCTCAACCAATATTGATAAATATGTGCAGCTACTGTAAATAAAACTAAATTAGGAGACCACTTGGAAATTCTCAGTTTCTCTGGATGTATTGGGTTTGTTTGGTATGTTTTATTCAAATGTTATTATGTCTTTTATTATTATAAAAGTCTGATAACTGTTTTTTTTTTCAAAATTCTAAATGAGAATATTTAAATAAAATTAATATTTAAGTAAAATATTGTCATTTTAGAGCATTTTTCTTATGATAAAAATCTGGGATATTCCACCAAATACTGATTTCTTGATTTTAAGTTAAAACATTGATGTTGTGTTGTCTAAAAAATGTCTGAAAACATGGCATCCTTTTGTTATTTTATGCGCAAAAAAAAAAATGCTCTAAATAGCAATGTTTTTATTTTAAATGTGGAATAAATGTCATAACTAGATTAATTATGTTTTACTGAAACACATAACTATAAATCATAAATACAGAGAATATGAGAATTTCCAAGAGGTCACTTATTCTTTCCACAGCTCTCACTCTCTGTCTGTGTGTTTGTGTAGTATATTGATCCCCAAAAGTGCCAGCTTAAAAAATAATCTAAAACGTTTGTGATTTTTCTTTTTTCAATAGCATGTGCTTTTAAAAAATAAGCAATTTATGCATTCACTTGTGTCCGAATAACACTAAATAAAACTGAAGCATTTTTCTTAAATATATTTCAGTGTAAATATCCGGAAATGTCCATAAATAATGTCCCTAAGTTAAATTTAGGACTTTTTAAGACATTTTTAAGACCATTATGAATAAAAGTTTAGACTTATACAGGACTAAATGCTAAGGACTTTTTTTTTGAATATTCCAGTTAGAAAAGATTTTCACTTTCCCTATCAAAAATGATTAAAATTGAATACATTTAATAATACAAAAATTATAATTTTGTTTGAATTTTTTACATACATTTTCAAATATATGCATTCACAAACCCTATAACCCTTACCAAGAATAGAACAAAACATAGCTGTCAATTACTTCAGTCTACAACAATAATAATAATTTAATAATAAATATTTAGGTCAGGTCAGTATCCTCAGCAGTAAATAACTTTTAAGCAAATGTTACTGTAAGGAAAGTAATTAAATGCTATTTTGTAAATAAAGGTAAGTAAGTTTTATTGAGATGGATTGTTGGTGATTGTATGGGTGTTAATGGCCAGATTGGATAGCTATACATGAACAAAGGAAAATTAAGACCGGTTAAAAAAAAGATTTAAGACCTACAACACGATATTTCAGTAGATTTAAGACTTTTTAAGGGCCTAAAATTTAGCTTTTGAGATTTAAGACATTTTAAGACCCTGCGGATACCCTGATACTGTTACTGTTTTCAAATAAACAACAATAGTCAGATGGCATAAACTAAACGACAATATCTCTGAATTTATTTTCTTCACACGCAGCGCTTAATAATATTTGTTTGTTATTTTTTAGCTATTCAGAATTGTGGATATGTATACATAATGACCTTGAAAGACTGCTGTCATAGGATACTGTGTCAGTGTATGTTTGCATGGTTTAAATATAATAGTCATGTATTTTTTTATTATTATTTGTTGTAAGGCTAATCTTTTGTCGGAAATAGTACATGTTAATATGATATATAATATTATTAACATGTTAATGACGGTTTATTGTATCTACAATCGTCTTTAACGTTATTTTATTATTAAACAAATCTGAAGCTGCTTTGACACAATCTACATTGTAAAAGCGCTATATAAATAAAGAAATAATTGAACTGAACCCTATAACTATGTCTATTCATGTAATACTATGGTAAATTTTGGTTTGTGAAAGGTCTTTAGCAAATATACGATGGTCTTAAACATGATTTGTACATTGTCTGAATGTCTCCGAATTTCAACAGAATTGAGCCTTGAAATCCAACCGATTAATGCATGCTTTAATGGCTGTTCACAACGATCAAATTACTCACCCGCACATGGATTATTATTGTTTTGATAAAGACACTAAGAGCCTCGCGTTATGGACGCGGCCATTTTCCTCTTTGAAAAACTTTATTCAAACATCAATGAATCTAATAAAAAACACACACACACACACACACACACACACACACGTATAAAATCCCCACGCGATTTATCATCATGTAAAGGATACAGCGCGGTCTTCTGTAATATTACCAAACTATTTATTTTCAAGATTACATGTTTATTTGCTATCTGCATTTTTGACAACAGAAACACGTGCGACGTGTGACGTCAGACGCACGCGCGGTTACGAAAAAAAAGAGTTATGAAAGTAGTTTCCTGAGTCACAGTAGACGAATGTCGTTCATTATCGCTCTCATTTCGCTGCAGCTGCTTTAGAAATCCGCACCAAAGGCTCAGGGCATTCAGAGGTGAGCACGTTTATATATACTTAACGTATGCATGTAGAAGAGTGAGCGTTATTGGTTGTGTAACCGCACATTTGCGCGTTCTTTAATAAGCGTTGAGCGCGATGCAGATTCAGCTCTTCAATGTGTCGTCTTTGGTGATTTATTTCCATAATGTCAATTTACTTTTGGAAAACAGTCATGCAGGGGCGACACGGTGGCTCAGTGGTTAGCACTGTCGATTCACAGCAAGAAGGTGGCTGGTTCGAGTCTCGGCTGGGCCAGTTGGCATTTCTGTGTGGAGTTTGCATGTTCTCCCCGTGTTCGCGTGGGTTTTCCCCACAGTCCAAACACATGCGCTATAGGTAAATTGAATAAACTAAATTGTCTGTTAGTGTATGTGTGTGAATGAGTGTATGGTGGTTCCCTGTGCTAAAACATAGGCTGGATAAGTTGACGGTTCATTCCGCTGTGATGACCCCTGATAAATAAAGGGACTAAGCCGAAGGAAAATGAATTGAATTGAATTGAATCTTTATTGTCCACACGTGTGGAAATTCTTTTTTGGCCTCCCAAACATCACAAATACAAAACACAGAACACAAACACAAAGCTTCCTACACCACAGATTACCAACACACAACCCTGGCTATGAAACCACAGAATAACATACAAACTACTTTATGGTCATTTATTCAATATGGTAATAGCAGACAGTATAAAAGATTTCTTAAAAATATTTGTTTTTGCTATGGGTACTCTGTATCGTCTACCAGAAGGAAGCTTTTCAAATTCATAATAAAGAGGATGAGTGGGGTCCTGAACTATCTGTGAAGCTTTCCGTCTAGTCTGGTTTATATACAGTTCCATAAGCTGCTTCTGGGGATCCATTATGATCTTACTAGCTGTATTAACAATCTTTGCAAGTTTATACTTGCTTCTAGCTCCAAGATTTCCGTACCAGCAAGAAATATTATAGGAGATAATACTTTCAACCAGACTGAATGACAGAATGAATGAATGAATATTTATATAAATGTATTTATTCATTACATTTTTTTTTTATCCAGGCTGCACACATATTGCAAAATAACAGTGAACGGCTTCAGACAAACATTTTCATTTTAGAATATCAGATTGATATAGCGCACTTTTCATACACAACGGTAACTCAGTGCTTTACATAAACAAGAATACAAGAAACATAAACTATAAGTATAAGATATCAAAGTAACAGAATAGATATGATTAAAAACAGGTTATAAAATGTCTCCCATTTTCTAATTTAAACAGGATTTGTTTTCCGCTAAAGGGATAGTTCATCCAAAAATGAACAAGTTTCTTTTTCTGTCAAACACAAACGAAGATATTTTGAGTAATGTTGGAAACTGCTAAGCATTTGCATCCATGGTCAAACAACATAAACACTATAAAAGTTAATGGTTGCCAGATTGCAACATTCTTCCAAATATCTTATTTTGTGTTCGTCAGAAGAAACTAACTCTTAACAGGTTTGAAAGAAGTGGCGTTATCAGGTTTCAGTCTTTATCAGACACAAGCACACGTCGTCTTTTCTCTCAAAACAGTTTCTCAGAAGTTCGCTGCCCTGTCATGATATTGACTTTTCATTGACTTGACTTGTTCTGCCTGACTTGACCTACTTCATGTTAGGTTTAGCCTTTTTATTCGTTGCTTTATTTGAATGATCATGCAGAATTTACATATGTTTGATGTAAGCACACTGGTTACATGTGTAGGTAATATACAGCTGAAGTCAAAATGATTCGCCCTCCTGTGAATTTTTCTTTCATTTTCAAATATTTCCCGAATGATGTTTACCAGAGCAAGGAATTGTTCACAGTATTTCCTATAATATTTTTTCTTCTGGAGAAAGTCTTATTTGTTTTATTTAGACTAGAATAAAAGCAGTTTTTAATTTTTTAATAACCATTTTAAGGTCAATATTATTAGTGTATATTATTATTAATATATATTTTTTTCCATTGTCTACAGAACAAACCACTCTTATACAATGACTTGCCTAATTACAACTTGCCTAATTAACCTAGTTAAGCCTTTAAATGTCACTTAGGCAAAGATAAAAGAAATCAGTTATTAGAAATGAGTTATTAAAACTATTATGTTTAGAAATGTGTTGAAAGAAATCTTCCAGTTAAACAGAAATTGGGGAAAAAGTATACATGGGGGCTAATAATTCAGGGGGGTAAATAATTCAGGGGGGCTAATAGTTCTGACTTCAACTGTAAGTGTGTGTCTGTGTTGTGTTGTGTTGTTGATGCAGGAATCATGCTGGGATCAGTGGTTGTGGGAATTGGCATTGCAGGATCTGTGAGGATGAGAGATTTACTGGCTCCTCTCTCGTCCAGCGCCGCAGAACAGATCAGCATCAGAGGCTTTGTCTCCAGGTCTGTGTTTGTTTGTTTTTTTTGTTCTTTGACCCCAAAGAACACAACATGTAGATTACAGCTGTAGCTGTGTGTGCAGTTTCGGTAGCCTTATACCTGCAATACATAAAAGAACCAGTCCATAATATTGTGCTTCATATTTTATGGAAATCATGAGAAATATTATTTTTCAGGATTTATATTTGTATTACGTGTATTATTATTATTTGCTTAAAGGATTTTTATTATTATTGAATTACATTAGGGGCGACACGGTGGCTCAGTGGTTAGCACAGTCCCCTCACAGCATGAAGGTCGCTGGTTTGAGTCTCGGCTGTAACAGTTGTCATTTCTGTGTGGAGTTTGCATGTTCTCCCCGTGTTGGCGTGGGTTTCCTCCGGGTGCTCCCACAGTTCAAAGACATGCGCTATAGCTGAACTGAATAAACTAAATTGGCCGTAGTGTATGTGTGGGAATGTGAGAGTGTGTGGGTGTTTCCCAGTACTGGGTTGCGGCTGGAAGGGCATCCACTGCGTAAAACATATTCTGGATAAGTTGGTGGTTCATTCCACTGTGGCAACCCCCTGATTAATAAAGGGATTAAGCTGAAGGAAAATTAATTAATTATATTTATTATTTTAGTTATATATTCTAATATTACTTAGTTATTAAATTTTTTTTTAATTAAATTTTTTTTTTTCGAGAACAGTTGTGTAATGTTATTCAACAGTGAATAGTTGATTTTAATTTTCTTTTTTATTATTAATAAAAGTAGCTATTTAAATAAAAAATAGCTTTGATTTGCATCTTTTATAATATAAATGTCTTTACTGTCCCTTTTGATCAATTTAATGCATGCTTGCAGAATTGAAAATAATAATAATTATACAGATAGTGTGTTTATTTATAAGATGAAAGCAGCTATGATTTCTTCATGTTTTTAATGTTATTGCTTTGTGTATTTTTGCACTTTACTTAAATTGTCTTAAATTAAATGTGTATTATCTCAATTAAAAAAATATAATTTATGATGAAGACCAACAGTCAAAAATGTCCATCCAACATCAATATATATACAGCTGAAGTCAAAATTATTCGCCCTCCTGTACATTTTTTATTTTCTTTTTTAAAATATTTCCCGAATGATGTTTAACAGAGTAAGAAATTTTTCACAGTATTTCCTATAATATTTTTTCTTCTGGAGAAAGTCTTATTTGTTTTATTTTGGCTAGAGTAAAAGCAGTTTTTAAACCATTTTAAGGTCAATATTATTAGCCCCCTTAAGCAACATTTGTTTTTGATTGTCTACAGAACAAACCATCGTCAAACAATTATTTGCCTAATTACCCTAACTTGCCTAATTGACCTAGTTAAGCCTTTAAATGTCACTTTAAGCTGAATACTAGTGTCTTGAAAAATATCTAGTCAAATATTCTGTACTGTCATCATGGCAAAGATAAAAGAAATCAGTTATTAAAAATTAGTTATTAAAACTATTATGCTTAGAAATGTGTAGAAATAATTCTGACTTCAACTATATATATATATTCACACACACATGCACACATATATACATATACAGTCAAGGCCAAAATTATTCATACCCCTTGCAATTTTTGACTTAAGTTTTTCGTTCAAATGTAAATAAAAGCTGAAAAATATTTTTTCCACAATGTACATCAAATTATTATCTTTTGGGAGACGCCAATAAATTGTATGAAATACAACCTGAAATCTCAAACAGAGTAATTTCAAGTGATTTTTACCAGATGTCGTATTGGACATACAAGAATAACCCATGGTTTTTATCCTCAAAGGTGAAGACCCTACTCAATGTTTGTACTGCACAAGTCCTCTCACAGTAAAACACATTCTACTGGACTGTCCTGCTTTTAATGATTCCAGAAGACTTTTAACTCTCTTAAGGACATTTTTAGCAAAGTGACACCAGGAAAAATGTTAGAATTTTTAACATGTATTAGCACTAAAAATCGTATTTAATTCATGTATTCATTTGTTTGTTGATTTTTAATTGTGTATTTATTATTGAAATGTTTTTGCCATGAAAATAGCCTTGGTTGCTGACATGCCAAAAAAAAAAAAAATTACGTTACATTACATTTGGGAGAATCCTGTGTCATTTCCGGTCAAAAAAAAACAAATATATATATATATATATATATATATTACTTACAATTATTGATAAGAGCAGAGTTCCACTAAATGCCAAAAATTGATATCTAATTTCAAAACGATATAAATTTTCTAATATTTTTCCCTAAGGATATCTTGTTTTGTTTTTGTTTCATTAAGGGATCAAATATTTTTTACAAGCCTTTCTGGTGTTAAACATTTATTTGTATGTGTCTGAAGGAGGAGTCTTGAAGATCAGCAGGGTGTGAAGCAGATCAGCATGACTGAAGCGCTGAGCAGAGACGACATCCATGTGGCGTTTATATGCACAGAAAACACCAGCCATGAAGAGAACATCAGGTGACACACACACACACACACACACACGTAATATCCATAATCATCTTTCACATGCTCGTTTGAACGTCTCTCTCTTTGAAATGACTGTCTCTCCTCTGATCTGCTGGATCTCAGGCAGTTTCTGGAGGCAGGAAAGCATGTGTGTGTGGAGTATCCCATGACCCTCAGCCACACCACTGCTGTGGATCTGTGGAATCTGGCTCAACAGAAGGGTGAGACAAACCATCACTATTTGGACATCAAATGATAGTAAAACTAGTGAAATTCTGAAATACTATTTTAGCTTAAAATAGCAGATTTTTGTTTTAAAGGGACAGTGCACCCAAAACTGAACATTCTGTCATCATTTACTCACCCTTCACTGGTTCCAAACCTCTTTGAGTTTCCTTCATCTGTTGAACACAAAAGAAGATATACTGAAGAACGCTGAAAACCTGTAACCATTGACTTCCATAGTATTTGTTTTTTCCTACCATAGAAGTCATTGTTTTTTTCTGTAGACAATCGAAAAATAATATTGCTTAAGGGGGCTAATAATATTGACTTTAAAATGGTTTTTAAAAAAATTAAAAACTGCTTTAATTCTAGCCGAAATAAAACAAATAAGACTTTCTCCAGAAGAAAAAATATTATAGGAAATACTGTGAAAAATTCCTTGCTCTGTTAAACATCATTTGGGAAATATTTGAAAAAGAAAAACTCACAGGTGGGCTAATCATTTTGACTTCAACTGTATGTATATATTACACATACATTTGTAAAGTTATTATATACTTATCTACATATCTAATTGTAATTCCTGATATTAGTAAATGACAACCTGTATGTTGTTCGTCTATTTGTAAATCTCTGATTATAATTAATACAACCTGTGTATTATGTTCATAGTACATCCATCTGTAAATATTACCCATTTTCTATGAGTGTACTTACAGTATAGCTTATATCCTGCACTTACTGCTATTGCACTCTTGGTTAGACCTAAACTGCATTTCATTGCCTTGTACTTGTGTAATGACAATAAAGTTTAATCTAATCTAATAAAGAAAATCATAAAGGTTTAGAACCACCTGAGGGAGAGTAAATGGTGAGTAAATTAACATTTTTGGGTGAACTACCCCTTTAATATATTTGGAAATGTCGTTTATTACCACAAATCTGAATTATCATTGTCGTTCTTCCATTTTTAGTGTCATGTGATTATTCAGAAATTCTAAGAGATAGCTTAGCATGAAAAGATTCTGTCATCATTATCTTTTTATTCTGATGAAGATATTTTGAAGTATGTTGGAAAGCATCAACTATTGACTTGCATAATATTATGGATGGCTGCTTTTTCCCCCAACATTCTTCAGAATATCTTCTTTTGTGTTCAACAGAATAAAGAAACTCCTAAAAGTTTAGAACTACTTGAATGTGAGTAAATGACAGTGGTGGAAAGAGTACTGAAAAATCATACTCAAGTAAAAGTACCATTACTTGCCCAAAAATGTAGTGCAAGTAGAGTAAAAGTTTCTGTTGTAAATATTACTCAAAGTAGGAGTAAAAAGTAGCCCTTGTAAAAGCAGTGAGTAGTGAGTATTACACTGTGAAAGTCTGATGTGTTTACATGCAATTTGTGTGTGCATGTGTGTGAAAATGTAACATTCTGTAGTGCATTTGGTTACTGTTTAAGGCCATTTCAGTCCTCATACCGTAGACATCTTATTCATCATCTAAACATTGCATGTAACGATTTTGTGTCTTCTGTGTCTTGAGGTTGTAATTGCAATTCATAAGGAAACCTACTCCGTTACAGTAATTTGAGTGTTTGTAATTTGTTACTTCACACAACTGGTAAATGATGACAGATTTTTTTAACGAATCTATCCCTTTAATATCATCAATAAGCATTCATATCATGTATTCTTTATATTCATATTATAAAGTAACTAAAAAATATACGATTCTGTCTCATAAACTGAATATTTCATCTTCTGTACTGAATCCTCAGGTCTGGTGCTTCATGAGGAACACATCGAACTCTTCACTCCTGACTTCAAACAGCTGAAAAAAGACATATCTGGAAAAACACTGGAGGAAGGAAAGCTGCACTTCACTGGTAATGACAATATAATGATGCACAGTTCATCATCATCTTGTTTTTATTTTTTTGTAAAGATTTCCATTAGGCAGCACGGTGGCTCAGTGGTTAGCACTGTGGTCTCACAGCAAGAAGGTCGCTGGTTCGAGTCCCAACTGGGCCAGTTGGCGTTTCTGTGTGGAGTTTGCATTTTTTCCCCATGTTGGTGTGGGTTTCCTCCGGGTGCTTTGGTTTCCCCCACAGTCCAAAGACATGCGGGTAAATTGGGTAAACAAGAATTGGCCTGAGTGTTTGTGTGAATGTCAAAGTGTATGGCTGGAAGGGCATCCGCTGCGTAAAACATATGCTGGAATAGTCGGCGGTTCATTCCACTGTGGCAACCCCTGATAAATAAGGGACTAAGCCGGAGGAAAATGAATAAATGAATGAAGATTTCCACTAGGGTTTTAAATGCAGTCTAGTTTAGTTCATCTTCTTCTCCTTGAAGCTTTCCACTGGGGTTTTAAATGCAGTTTATAACTTCTTTTGGTAATAAAAATTGTTCTAACGACATCTCTTCTCTGATTGGTGCTTACTGGTGTAAAGGGTGGGATCAACCTGTCAATCATATGAGACCAATAGCAAACCGCATCCATCCAACCAATTTCTCATGGATAGTCAAGCCCCGCATGCCTTCTTTTTTTTTATTTAGTTATTTCAGAAACAGTTTCACTAAGATATTTGTCACAATATTGAAGAAACGAGGCTGCTATCTTCAATTAATTTCTCATTGATATAGTCAAGTTTCTTTTTTTGTATTACACTGAATTGAATTAAACTAAACTGAACTGAACTTCAACAGTGACATCTAAACTAAACTGAACTGAAGCAGTTTTAATTGATCTAGAACTACACCAACAGTCTACATAATTCTCATCCCTGCCTGAATTGCTGGATTTTTTTTCACGAATCAAAATATTCTGGCTTTTACTCTCTTCTCTTCATCTATGTTAAGCTGCTTTTACATAAACTACATTGTAAGAAGTGCTATAGAAATAAAGAATTATTTGTCACAATATTGAAGAAAGGTGGCTGCTACAGTTGAAGTCAGACTTATTAGCTCCCCTGTATATTTTTCCCCGCAATTTCTGTTTAACAGATTTTTTCAACACAATTTCTAAGCATAATAGTTTTAATAACTCATCTTTAATAACTGATTTCTTTTATCTTTGCCATGATGACAGTACAGAATATTTGACTAGATATTTTTCAAGATACTAGTATTCAGCTTAAAGTGACATTTAAAGGCTTAACTAGGTTAATTAGGCAAGTTAGGGTATAACGATGGTTTGTTCTGTAGACAATCGAAAACAAATGTTGCTTAAGGGGGCTAATAATATTGACCTTAAAATGGTTTTAAAACAGCTTTTTTTCTAGCTAAAATTAAACAAATAAGACTTTCTCCAGAAGAAAAAATATTATAGGAAATACTGTGAAAAATTCCTTACTCTGTTAAACATCATTTGGGAAATATTTGAAAAAGAAAAGAAAATTCACAGGAGGGCGAATAATTTTGACTTAAGTAATGTTATTTTTCTCCGTCAGGTGGTCCTCTGAAGGCAAACTTTGGCTTCCCGTCTTTCAGTGGTATCGCCAGACTGACGTGGCTGGTGGATCTGTTTGGAGAGCTCACAGTCACTTCAGCAGATCTGGTGGAGGAGAAAGAGAACAAATACATGAAGATGACTGCACGCTTACTGACACACCAGCACAAGTGAGTCTACTATACTGCAGTATCGTGAAATACTATGTGTTTTAGATTGCTTATGCTTTCTATTGAAAGGAGCCATTTTTCTATTTGAATATGTTTTAAAAGGGAATTTATTAGTGATGCAAAGCTGAATTTTCAGCATCACTACTCGTCTTCAGGGTCACATGATTCTCAGAAATCATTCTGATATGATGAGAAAATGATTTGAGAAACCTTTGTTTTTAATGGACTCTTTTCACATTTCTGAGGTGCCTCAGCAGCGCAAGTCATCATAGTTGGGTAAACTTAGAGCGCAGTGAATGGGAGAGTACAACAAATCATTTTTTTGCGATCCTATTTGCTCAAATAATAAAAGAAAAACTGAACGATGGTGTTATCAAGACTTTCGGAAAAAGTAAAAATTGTGTGAAACAATGTCACAACGTCAAATTTACTATCACGCCCCCATAGGTGCTGCATTAGAAACACCTCGCATAAGCAGTAATTTGTTTTATGTAATTTGATGCAAATAGTATATAATATATGCGTGAATTCATATAAATGTACATACCTTTTTAGAAAAATCTAAAAATTAAAAACTTTCAAGGATTTAAGATGGTTATGGCACGTTTAACAGTCATCGGCTTCTTGTGAAAAAGGTCATGCATGCACAGATGAATTGTTCACCACAAAACTAGCAATGTGAGCTAATAAAATCATATGGTTAGTTTGGATTTCCTTTGTACTTCAAACTGTTTTTGGAGAATTTTACCTTAGCCTTATCAGTAAACATCTATACACCGTTTTTATGATTTACCTTTTTAATGGTCATCTATAACTCAAAAACCATAAGTTGCTCAAAGCTGTTTCTGCCGCAGACCTCTGACTTGGATTGAAGAAAGAGGTCCAGGTCTGGGCAGAGCCAAACACGTGGAGTTTCGCTTCCAGGACGTGACGATCACAGATCTTCCAGCAGGTCAGCGTGAGCCGGTCGGACTCTTCATGCAGGATCTGCTGCTGTTCAGCCGGAAGCTGCAGGGGGACGTTTCAGCCGCAGAGCTCCAGGCGGAGAGAAACAGGATCTTACACTGTCTGGAACTGGCAGACCGCATTCAGCAGATCACCGAAAACACTCACGCCTGAATAACATTAACTCTATTGTAGCACATATAGACTGTGTGTCAAATTAAAATCATTAAATATATATAAATATATAATATTTTGCTTTTGTTGATTTGACTGCTTAAAAATAATGACTAAATGTTTAAAAGGGGTCATGATAGTAATTGATAATTACTATATTTAAAATTAAAGCTATAAAACTTAAACAATTACTTAAATTAAAAAAACTTTTAGTGGTACTAAAGTAAATGAGAAGAGATGAAACACTTTGATTTATGCTGGGCAAGAAAATATACTTAACTAATCACAAGTACTAAAATAACTATCATAAAAAAAACAGACCAAACTTGATTTGATGAAATACTTGCTACATTTTTTATTTTATATACACTACCTGACAAAAGTCTTGTCACTTAACAGAAATAATGTACAGTATAGAGTATAAAGTCATGGTGCAGTGGAATAAGAATTAATATTGTGTATATGACTCCCATGAGCTTGGAGGACTGCATCCATACATCTCTGCAATGACTCAAATCACTTATTAATAAAGTCATCTGGAATGGCAAAGAAAGCGTTCTTGCAGGACTCCCAGAGTTCATCAAGATTCTTTGGATTCATCTCCAGTGCCGCCTCCTTCATCCTACCCTAGCCATGCTCAATAATGTTCATGTCTGGTGACTGGGCTGGCCTATCCTGGAGCACCTTCACCTACTTTGCTTTCAGGAACTTTGATGTGGAGGCTGAAGTATGAGAAGGAGCACTATCCTGCTGAAGAATTTGCCCTCTCCTGTGGTTTGTAATGTAATGGGCAGCACAAATGTCTCGATACCTCAGGCTGTTGATGTTGCCATCAACTCTGCAGAACTTTCGCACGCCCCCATACTGAATGTAACCCCAAACCATGATTTTTCCTTCTCCAAACTTGACTGATTTCTGTGAGAATCTTGGGTCCATGCGGGTTCCAATAGGTCTTCGGCAGTATTTGTGATGATTGGGATTCAGTTCAACAGATGATTCATCAGAAAAATCTACCTTCTGCCACTTTTCCATATGATCAACTAGAAGTCAAGTTATTATTTGTTGCTCTTACAACTGGGATC